>VWYK01117122.1:13640-23714 GCA_013399775.1 Semnornis frantzii | reverse complement strand
TGCCATTGGCCTTCTTGGTCACCTGGGCACACTGCTGGGTCATGTTTAGGCGAGTGTCAATCAGCACCCCCAGATCCCTTTCTGTTTGGCTGCTCTCCAGCCACTCCGACCCCTGCCTGTGACCCCAGATATGTTAAGATCTTTATCTTACAGTTTTGAATCAGGGAATTTCTCAGTTGATCATCACTTCCTTCTCCTTCAGCAAGTTGCAGAATGCTGTCTGCATATGTAACTGCATACAAATCAGGAACTGACTACACTAAATGGACTACCAGGCTGGCATTCAGTATCTCGCCACTCTTTCCATTCCCTTTTCTTTCTTTTCACTACCCACTACATTTATTTTGTCTTTCCTCTTCAAAATGACCACCTTATGCAAACTAGAGTCTGTGATTTGATAGCTTCTTAACACTAAGTGGATTGAGGATTCATGTTGATTCCATATCCCATCTTTTTCTCCATATGAAGAGGACAGGATTTCTACTGCATCCAAAATATGAAAAGGAAACACAGGCACTAAAAGATTAAATGTTGGGCGCTGAGAGATATTTAGGAGAGCTACCAAAGGTCACAGCAGTAATGCTTGGGAACCTGCATCTGCTAAGTTCCAGTCCAAAACCTTCACAAGTTCATACTTTCTGTTCTTCACAGAACAGGATAGGTTTCAAAGCAGGCTATACCAAAGCAACCTGACACCTTGCTGCAGGCTGGGTTGTAACCTACTGACATCCTTCCAGTGGTTGAACAACTCGAAATGATTCCTTTCTGGATATTTCTGAAAATCCTTTTGAACAAATGGTGCTATAGCCACCAGAAATAAGATACCAACCAGTGCTGTTGCTGATTTAAATGAAAATCATTGTGCTGTCAGAGTGTATAGTATCTAGTTTATTACTTTGAGTTTTAGCCTTCCTTTTCCATTTGTATGAATATCTTTGATCTCAGTTAATACCTTCATTTGGAGATTTAGACAGCTGTAGTGTACATACAAGGCATGGCATTGTTTTCATAATGATGGGGGTTTCCTCACCTGTTGTTTCATTTTATCTCTTAATTCAGTTGAATCAGGTGTTGTGATTTTCTTGAATCATCTTCTGCTTGACAAATCCACAATTTGGATCAAAAGAGCAAGGGCAGAGTATTTTTGCCTTCAGAATTCTGCATTTAGCTCCAATTGCTCCTGTCAGTCACTTTCATTCATTTATCTTTCATAATTAAAAGCTCATCTAATCAGACCCTGCAGGTGGCTACAAAATTACCAACTCATGGAAAAATGCAGACATTTCAAAGTATTTGTTTGAATTTATGCCCAAATTTGCAGCAAAATAAAGTTTCCATCTTATGACAGCACGGCTCTTTGTTCGAGATAATGACTACACACACTCAGACAAATTAAACTGCGATTTGGGGGCCACGTCATAGCATTCAACTCCATCACCTTTTGTGAACAAGTGTGATACTTGCTCTGATGTCAGTGACAATTAGATCAGGTTCTCTGACTATTTCTGAATAACAAATGCTTGTTCATAAAAATAAATTTTTCTTTTGGGGTTACCACTGAAAGAAGATCATATATGGGAAAACGTTGTAATATCCAGTTGCCTCAGGATTTGCTTCGTTGTCTGTTATAGCTGCATGACTATCGAGGCCAGCATATAACAATCTCATACAGATGAAGCTGCACCAGAATTGTTAAGGTCAACTATGCAGTTAGAAAATGCCACTAGATGCCTTTGTGACAACATGTTAAGAAATAACCTGCATAATACTGTCATATATTGTGTTTCTGTAGGTCTGCAGTCTCACCCAGGGAAGAGAATAGTTGTAAACACCAGTGTCCTTTGACACTTGGCATTCGGTGCACAGCTCTAGGCTCCACAGAAAAGTTCGAACCCTGCTCTGAAGACATGTACTGATTTCCTCATGGGCATTTTGATATATTATAACACTATCCATGCCTCAAAAGCAATCAGCAGTTTCTTCTTCAAAAACTTCAAAAAAAAAAAAAAGGAAGCATTTACCTCCAGATGAAGGAGAAGAAATTAAAGGAAACATTAAAGGAAACTTTGTCCATTGAATTTAGGTGCAGAATCTGACTCACAGTTGAACTTTCACAAACAGGAAAGCCAAGGTGTCATTACTTTCAGTTACATTTCATGGCGCAGCACTTTGCAGATCAGATCTTAGGCTCTCAGAACATCTTTCTTTAAAAATGAGGACACACTGTAAAAAGTCTGTGGGTAACTGACTTGACAAATATTACACAGGAATTCTGTGCTGGAGGCAAGGACAGATTCTAGTCCCACAAAACTCAGCTGCTGCGATTCCACATTTTACAATTTTGTATTCAACTGCATGAAACAAAAGACCATTTTTCTTTTCACTATAGACCCCTCCATCGTAAGTACAGATCATAACACAGAGCTTCTTTCACTACACAGTTCTTAGTGTTCCTCAGAACTTTATCCATCTTTCACATTTTACTGTGGGAAAAATAATTAATATAGGGCCGTATAATAACAGAGACAGAAGAAAATTGGATTGAGGTTGCATAGTGAATCTCGGTTTCAGTATTTTTCTTCTCACTCCCATAACATTCTTTTAATGAACTTTCTAGTCGGTAATTTCCTAGGTTCATAAGAAAAGCATGCACAGACCCCAAAAATTCTTTAATGTGGAACTGCAAATTACATCTACACATAACCTCACTACATAGACAGAAAGGTTAAGAGCAGGCACAAGGGTGGGAAAGCCACGCCTGGTCTGCCCACGTTATTGGTTTGGACTGTCTTGCAGCTTGGCTGAGAACATTAAACCTGCTTAGAAAAAGCCAGCCTCAGGCTGTCTGCTAGTGGATGGGGCTGTGAGTGAGCTTGGCTCAGAATATTCCTGACCCACATAAACTGGGTAAAACAGAGCTTGGCTCCACTTTAAACCACGTGGAATATCCCAGCTTTCCCCTTTGAGAGGTCTCTGCAGCCAGTTTCATCTAAGACTTCTAGGCTGGCCTGATTGACAGAGATAGATCGGAAACATTAGGAAAACCCCAGCTTTTAAAGGGAAATATTCATTATTTTGTCCTGAATTGGTCTCTATTTCTCTCAGGTTTTTGCCCTGGGAACTTACCTTTTTTTCCTTTAAATTACATAATATCTAAGGTTCTGCAGTTTTGGTTTTGTTTTTTTAAAGTGATGTCTTTTACACATTTTTTTTTTTTGCCAGTCTCAATACTAAAATGTACTACAATAATCTAATTCTAGTAAATTCTAGTGAACTCTATGGAATCTCTTTTTCATGTTAACTGATACAAAAGAAGCACATACGGAATGAAGTTACATGATGTGCTGATTGTGAACCCCACAAAGCAGCAAATTCATTTCAGAGTCTATTAATACAGATTCGAGTGTGGATTTTTGTTTGCATGTTTTTGGGTTTGTTTTGGATTTGGGTTTGTATTTTAAACTTCATAAAACTGTTCTCTAAATAGGTAATTAAACCACAGAGAGGGAAAACTTGCAGCAAATTGTGCCCACATTCTGATTCCTGTTAAGTATTGTCGTGCAAATTGTTGTGCTTCAGTAGAAGAATAATCTGTATGTAGTTGAGATAAGCATCTCCACATGAATGTGGGGGTGCAATGCAGAGATCTCGACATGAAGAGCCAGCAGAGCCCTGGAAAAGTCCTTCTGCCTCAGATGTTCCAGGGAACCAGAAACGGGGCAGAGTCTCTGAAGCGTGCATGTGTGTCTGTATGTGCAGTCTCTATTGGAATCTGATTCATATGAATTGTATCAAACTGATGTTCTTGAAATAAGGCATGCATATCAAATTCTTTTATAGCAAGCATGTGTCAATGTGCTTTTTAAAACACAGAGCACAAAGAATGTGACACTTCACTATTTTCACAGTTTCTCCTCCATATACATGTCTCTGGCAAAGAGCAATTCTCTTGACTGAACGCCTTGTTTCAGTGCACGTGGGTCTCTCTGGTAACCTGCATGGCTAGAATCTGTGGCATGTAAAATCAAAAGTCCTTCCCACATGCATACTTTTGATGAATTTTCTGTCTGGCTCTAATTTTACCTCAGTTTACCACACAACCACATGACAGTCTTTCATCAAGAACCTCAGCACAATATGCTGGTTTATTCTTTACTCGCTCGTTAAAAACATGACAGACTGGAAATCTCCTGTTTAATGCCTAAAAGTAGTTTAAATCCTAGAATCAAATTTCTTGGGATGCTTTTACCTCATGTGGACCAATTATGTTGATAATAAATGGAATTATGAATCGTTTCACCTGCACACTTGTCTGCTTGAAAACAGGAATGTTAGAAGACACAGCCAATTGCTCATATATTACAATGGAGAACATAAAAGGGGCTAGTAAATACCAGTGTTTCAGAAGACAGCTGAAGTTCTGACAGTAGAATTGCTAATCGGTTCTTTTCATGTATCCTTTCTCAGCATTATAACATTGGGAGGAAATTATGTTAAAAGGTAAAGATTGAATGTGACAAAAGAAAGATCTTTGATATAATATTTTTACAATTATTTCCCGATGTTAGCTTAAGAGACCACAGCATAAAACATAGTTGTTCCACACATTAAGGGATTTACCTTCCACATCTGCATTGCTTTAATGTATGGGGCAGAAGAGAAGAGTTTGCAAGGATGAAAAGTTTTCGCATTCACCTGATTCTCATTTTTCAATTCATTAGCATACTTTATATTCTGAACAGAGTGCCACTTTTTACTGCATTTTAGGCCTAGCACTTCATCTGTTTGCTCAACTAAGCCTTAAAAGCACTAAAGACAAACCTGTCCTTTGAAGATGACAAATCACTTCACAGTTCCTGAACAGAATCAGCATCAAAAAGGTCTTCAGAGAAACACTATCAGCTGCGGGCCAGCTGCTTTGACAAAGCAAATATACCACCCTTCTGCAAGCTTATTTTTCTTATCTTTGTTAAGGTCTTTGTTGTGTAAATTCAAGTAGGACAAGCTCTGGGCATTGCTGGGTCTCTTTCTTTGCCTGAAACCCTCAAGCCTGTACCAGAGAGCTCTCAAGGGTCGAAGGGCTGAGCTCAGTAAAAAAATGAAGCAGTGACTTCCTGAACCTATGCCCCTACTGTGAAATTGAACCTCCATTCCCCAGTTTTACTTTACTTTACACAGCTCCTTCCAGCTCCTTCCAGCGCAGCTCCTTCCAGCACTGCTCTGCCAAGATGAATGGCAGTCCCTAAGGCAGGGGTAGGCAGAGATGGTGTCGTGATAGGCCTAAGAAGGCCAAATTAGGCTTTTACATATCCTGGCTTGCCCAGACATGTTTTTCTGCTCTCCGTCCTGCTGTTTTGGGGAGAGCAATCGCAGGAAAAGGGACAAAGAACCTGGAGCCACTAAATCTGGGGTCTGTGGCCTGCCCAGCAACTGCAGTAAACAAGGTACACAGGGTTGCCTTGTGCAAGGCCCGTGTTCTGCCCAAAAAAAGGGTAAAGCAAGCCTATGGCTTCACCCAATATGGTCAGATCTTGGATAACTGCCATTTGATTGGCTATCCTGTGTCCAAAGGCCCATTAGTCTCGGGCTGTATTGGATAAAAGGAGATGAGCAGGGAGCACAGCATGGGCTTTGCCATTACAAGGTGTGTCTGCTATTGCATCCATGCCTGCTGCCTCACTGATCCTGAGCTGAGGCTCTCATACCTCCATGTGTTCGGCCTGCATAGCCGGCGTGACACCGTGCCCAGACTGCACACTGCAAGACATCCTGCCTGCACCTGGAAGCCTTCTGCCCAGACAGAAGCCCTGGAGATAAGACAAATCATACAGAAAGCCAGGATCAGGACAGAGATTGTCTGTCTCCTTTCCCCAGCCTGGGGAAACTCCGAAGCCTCTAACGGCTACCGACAGCAATCCCGTCACGAGCTTTGGGTACTGTCAGATAATATTTTTGTGAGTAAATACTTAAAGCCTCTTGTAATCATTAATTGTCTTCTGCCATAAGCAGAAAGTTGCTCCTTGCGTCCATCTAGTGAGCAAGTGGTGTATTGACCACAAGCGGTATACTGACCGCAAGGCCTTCTCTGCCAGTTTAATCGAGTTCAATTAATGCATATATTCACTAGTTACTTCCAGATCCTATATTATAACCTGTATATACTTTCCATAATGATGCAAGAACATGTTATTATTTTGGTGATCGGGGTGCTGCGAGCTCTGAATATTTAATATTAATAAACTATATTAATATTTTAAAAATATTATCTCACAGTAATTAATTACCCCTTCCACTACAGTTGGACATTTAAGGAATGTGGCAGATTCTGTGACTGGAATGGTTAACATTAGAAAGTCATCTTTTTAGCTTAGTAGGGCACAAATTATTTGCTGCTGCTATGGTGAAGATGCTTTTCAACATGTAAGAGAGAAGAAAGGCTTTAAATGGAAGTTGAAATGAAGAAATACCACAAAAATACATGATATGGGGAGGACAGAAGGGAGAAGGTTGCGATATAATGCTTTTCTCCCAATTTTCTGATTACAAAGTGCAAAAAGCAACTATAAATTAACTGCAGGACATAATCTTTGGCTTCTTTTCAATAAACAAGTAATGAAACACAAAATCTTAGAGTCTATTTGAAGCTGGGAATACTACAATCACACTGGGCTGCATTTGCAGTGAGACAGACCAAAGTCATACTTTTTCTCTATCAGATTGTCTTTTATTTTAAACTACCCTTTAAACAGCACATTCCCTGACAGCCCACACCCCACTATACTATATATTCCCTGCAGTATCTCAACTGGCTTCTGTCAGTCAAGCTGACAAGGATCTGACCCCAAGTCCTGATTGCAGCCAGTCGCTTCTGTGCCCCTAAGAGCATACTTCTAAACTTACATAGTCACTCACACTTCTATGCCACAGTTGCAAAATGATCTCTGATCTCATCTGGTTTGGAAAAGGCATGAATGCTTCCATAAACTGCAAGGCAGAATCTGACCAAGCCTGTTAAGTGTATTTTTCTAAGTGCCGTTGATTTCATTACCCCACTGTATCCCAACTTTTAGCAGAGCTAATATTTCAGAAACTGATTTCCTTCTTTCGAGCAAAGGCAATAGTAAGTCAGTACAAATCACACTCTGATGTGTGTATACTGAGAAATACTGAGCTAAGTGGGGCTATGTCAATTCGCACAATCAGATCTAAGTGTTTATCTCATATTCTTACTGATTTTCTTGTCACATATTATTCATTTCCCAAATCCATTCTTTTACAAGCACAGCTTCCTTCTCAGGCCATCTCTCTCTCCAATCATGCCTTTCCAGATGCTGCTCCATAGAGTATCAATCTTATCAGCAACCCCTTTTGATATAGCAGTCATTCCAGCCTCCAAAATCATCTCATCTTCACACTTCTTTTAAACCAGTTGCTAGAAAAAGGTCTTATGCTGTTTTGCACATCCTGAGATGTACTTCCCCAGCTTGCCTGTAGCCTCGGTGAAAGAGATGCGGAGAACTCTCAGCCTCTTGAGAGAGATGGAGTTTTGGGTTTTTTCCCCTTGGGAAAAACAAATAGATGAGACTTTGTTTACTGTAACATTAGAACATATATCACATATCATATGCTATTCTGGGAGAACGAGCAACTGATGGGCTGCTTAAGGCATTGCTAAAATGCCTGAGTGCGTGTTTGAGTGAAAATGTTGTGAAACAGAACTCTATTCTTTGCCAGACGTGCTGCTAGGAGATAAGCACTATCTCTACCAGTTGTCCAGCCAAGAATTAGGACTTACAGACAGGCAGCATGAGATTGTGCACTCTGGCCTGTAGTTTTCCAGGATGTTTTGAATCACAGAATCATAGAATTGTTTCATTCAAAGAAGACCTGTAAGATCCAGTCCAAATGTTGACCTAGCACCACCATTAAATCATGTCCTGAAGTGTTTCGTCTAAAGGTTTTTTGAACACCTGCAGGGATGGCGACTCCACCACCTCCCTGGACAGCCTATTCCGGTGCCTGACCACTCTTTCAATAAAGGAAGTTACACAGTTTAATAATTGGTTAACCGTCTAGCCAAAAAGCATTCTTTGAAAGGTACAAAAGAAAGTGGTTTTTAAAAGAACCATTTGGATTACTTTATATGAGCTGGGTGGAATGTGTATCCAATAAATGATGCATGCTGCAACCAGGGTTTTATGAGGGAGAATACTTTTTGAGTGAGAGGCTCTGTCAGGTGGTCATGCCATGGTCAGAGCACGATCCAATGCTGCAGCCAGTAGCACTGCAGCAGCCCCAGGCATCAAGCTCTTCTTTGGGGATGGCCATGAGCAGAGCACAGTCCTAGCACAAGGAGAGTCAGGGCCAGTTGGGGCTGTGCCCACCCTCAGGGCCCATAGAGATTCAGCACTTGAATCTAAAGCATGTTCTGATTCCTGGCAGAAGGGCCTCATGCCTCCTTCCTAAAACTCATTTCCCATAGGAAAAAAAGGGTACCTTTTTATCTGCCTTTGTGGGATGGCTGTCAGCTGGGCTATGTATCCTAGAAGAAGCTAGACAACTTGACCAGAAATGCCTGGCTTTATGCAGCAGCTCATGCAGGCTAGAGTGGAAGCATCACCTTCCCCAGTCATTGTGACCTGTGCTAGTGAAGGAGGGTGAGTGCATTGCTCTAGGGGGAAATTCCATGTGTTTTGGCTTGTGAGACACGGGAACATGTTGCCCCGAGAGGTAATAGATGTCCCATTCCCAGAAACATTCAAGGTCAGGTTGGACAAGGCTCTGAGCAACCTGATACAGTTGAAGATGTCCATGCTCTCTGCAGAGCGGTTGGGTTAGATGACCTTTTAAAGTCCCTTCCAACCCATCCTATGATTCTACATTGTATCAGATCTTTAGATATAAACTTAGGGACAATCTTTCCCATTTCTCACCACTAGGACCTGAAACACTGAGCATGGACATGCAGCTGAGCAAACTTTGCTGCAGAATAATCTGCTGACTACACTACACAGATTTATTTGTGTAGTGTACATTAGATTTTCCACCTAAATTAGAACTTGACCTTTTGCCTCTCATATTCAAATTTCAGGGAAATCTTTCTCTTACTTTCAGTTGAAAATGCCATACTCCAATACTTTATTAACAGTTACTGTATTAACAGTTACTTTTACAGGCTGTAACCATGGTTAATGGGCTATGATGAGAGATTCAAATTTCTGCTTTGAACTGAGCAGAGCACAGATCCAAAGCAAGATCTTTCAAAATGCATGAGCATTTTACCACGGCTAGAATATACTCTAAACTGGCATGCCCTCTTTAGTGTATTTCCCATACCTTTGACTCAACTTCAGATTACTGGTAACAACAGTATATATTTTCTGCGGTTATTCTATTCTATGATATAGTAGATACAAAGCAATTTAATTATATAACTTTGCATTCTGTACTGTATAAAGGGGATGAAAAAAAAAATGAGAGGAGGTACAAGCCTCTAAGAGAACTTAGAGCCAGGATAAAAGTAGAGGACAGTTAAAGAATCGTGATCTCCTGGGGAAGAGCTGATATGGCTTCTGTAAACCGCTGCCTTACAGCCTCCTTGGAGTTCTGTGGAGAGATTAAGAGCTGCATGGAAATGTAGTGGAGATGGTGCACTTGAACTCACAGAAGACACTTGGAAGTCTGTCACCAAGCACCTTTAAGCAGTCACTACATAAGCTGGAGGGCCCTGGAATGCAGTTCAATGTGTTCATTTAAGGGGTGGAGCACAGAGGTGACTGAGATTGATGATAATACTAAGTTACTCAGGGTAACAAAGATAAGAGTAGAGTGTGAAGAACTGCAGGAAACCCTTATGAATACAATGGCAGATGAAATTTGGAGTGCAGACATATGCAAAGTGAGCCACAGACAAAATAACCCCCAACTTCACATATGGAATAATGAGCTTTCACTTGACTGCAGTGTGAAATAACTACTCTGGGACAGAGTCTTGGTATTATGATACTGAGTCCCAAGAACACAATTGCTTCAATGTTTGGGGAAGCAGGATGTGTCAAAAAGGAAATCACATAT
>VWYK01117122.1:1472-13612 GCA_013399775.1 Semnornis frantzii | reverse complement strand
GAAGTACAGGACAAAACAAACATCACTATGTCACTAGAGAAATCCATGATATAAGTATGGAACTGTGTGCAGTTGTAGCTCACTCATCTGCAAAAGGGTATATTAAACCACAATAAAATCTCATAGAAGGACAACAAAAATGGTAACTGTGGAATAGCTTCCATAGGAGGAGAGACTGCATAGCTGCTCAGTTGTGGTAAGCAGCTGATTTAGGGGATACATGCACAAAGCATACAAACTGCTGAGAATGAAGAGGATGGGTAGGAATGAGGTCTTCATTATTCCTTGTATTGAAACATAGGGACCAACAATTATAAAATTAATTCAGAAGGAGGCAGCTTTAAAAAAATAACAACAAAAACCCACAACCTCAAACAAACAAAACTCCAAGAAAAAAAAAAAAAACAAAAAAAAAAAACCCACCAAAAAACCCAAAAGGTAGCAAACATAGAACTGTGGGAAGAGGCTGAACATATTCAAGGGAAGATGAGAAATAAATGGGAAAGAAATTAATTGAAAGTTATTAAAGAACAAAACCACTGAAGGTCAGGAAATCACCTGAACTGGAAATAGTTGGAGAATAAATATCACATATGTTTCACTCTTTCCTATATATCTACTTACAGGGACTGCTGCAGACAGGATAAGATACAAGACTGAGCATTGATCAGACCGTTGCAGTCGTAGAGGGCTAAATTCTGTGTTCGTTTCTATATAGCATCATTATAAAATCACTAAAAGATTCTCATTACAGTTTCACACACAGGTGAATGGTGTGCCCACCTATTATTACAGTTCTTTCTATGCAGAGTTCTGCAATATGGCTTATGAGCTCAACAGAGATATTCACGACTTCAACAGAGATGAGACTAGACATGCAAAGGTAAAAAGCCAAAAAGTCTTTTGCTGGGGTTGGGAGAGGGTGTCATAGGATTTTAAGTGCACAAACATTCTGAAAGACAGAATATTTTTTTTTTAATCAGTAATTTTTAAAGCTAATGAAAAACCTTACTCTTCTAAGCAGATAGAAGCATTTAAATGGCTGTAATATAAGATTCTAGCCTCTGCTAAGCAAAATGATGTAACTTCATACAGTGCAAATATCTGACTTCACTGAATCTGTCATCCTTGCAAACACAACACTCTCAGACAATGTCTACAAGAGCAAGCTTTTTGGTGTGACAGAAACACAAACACACTGGAGCACTGGAGCCCCTGTCCTTAGATGACATGCAGTTCAGTGGGTTTACATTGGGCTAAATGCTGTCTATACTCCTGAACAGGATGCACTCATGGTAGGGTTTGAAGTGACCAATCTCTTAGTTAAATTTCTCTTCCTCCTCCATTTGGATGCAGTGTGCTTGGCATGAAACTGGAGTTCACTTTCTGGTTTCATTTTCTTTTAAAAGGAGTCTAGATCTGAACCAGAGAGCTGCAAGGCATGGCTGGGGACTGAAAAAAAGGAAAGTGTTAAGTTTCTCACCTTATTTCCTTGAGCTTTTATTATGGGCAGAATTTCTGCAAGAGAAAGGAAGGTAAGTTTGTACTCATCAGCTGAGTGTGAGAGGTCAAATCACTAGCTGACAGCACTGCCACTGAGAGGACCAAGAGTAGTTAATGCAGTTTTAATGAGTGAGCTGGGCCAATAATCACACATCTACTTGGCTTCTGAACTGCCTTTATGATAGGAATGTAATTTCAAGCCATCTCCTTTGGAAAGATCTGAACATTCGTACACCCTCATTGAGGATAGTACTAGTTGTCAAATATGTAATGAATTAAAAAGTAACAGGACTTCACAGATCACGAACATTTGCATTTTTCCCATTCAAATGCCCAATTATCTATCATCTATGCTGAAAAACTCCACCAGCCATTGAACTTAAAATCCCTTTTGTTAGAAACAGATTCAGAGATCTGTCTTCATTAGTATTAGCACAGCACTTTAAGTTATCAGTAAAGGATGGTAGCAATAGAATTGCTTAGCAAGGTAAGAGATGAATTGCACATCAACCTCCTCCTTAAACTAAGATTAGTGCACAATGGTAATCCACTACTCTAAGTGCCGGGGCACAGGTGTTTTGCTTATATATACTCAGGGAGCTGAGTATCGCACTTATACAAAACTCTCTGAATTCAACTGTTCATGTACACAATCCTGCTAGGATTAAGGGAATTAATTACAAATAAATGCCCACTGAAATAGGAAGGATGTTTACCATATAAACATTCTAATGGTTAACTTGACTTTCCCCTAGCAGAACATTTCTGCTATAGGAATTTAACCCATGGACACACATAATTAGTTCTTTCACCTTAAAGTTGCCGAAAGAATGATTTGGTTAAGAAGATTAGTCCTTTCAGTGTTCAATAGACGTACTGACAAATGAGTCTAAAATGATTATAGGGGAACTCTTCTAACACCGTCTTCTGATCTTTTATTTTAAAATGCCATGCCTCTCAGTCAGAAACCTTTTAATCTGATCTTTTGTGCTTTTCCAAGTCAAGGCTCAACTTTTAATACTTTCTGTATTCAAATTTTGCATGTGATGAAATGGTTTTCAAGGCTTTATTGAGCCAGATGGAAGACGGCCATAACAGTCTCTTTAAATAGAACTTCAGTGCTAATTTATTTCTTCTGGTCATTGTTACTGTATGAAGCTTCCTGTCTGCACCGGAGCACTTTACCATGTCAGTGGTGACAGGACAACTCTTTTTGAGCAGTGCTGTACCAAAATGACTTGAGTTAAAAATAATTTTCCAGAAGAGGGGTCTTTTTAAGGGCAGGTGGAAGGTGAAGAGGTGATACTGAAAAGCAAAGACAGGAACAAAGCTGTCTAGGATGGGTTGTGGCAGGGAAATGGATTTTTCAACCAGTTTGGCTACATACCATAAATTGAAGGGCAAGAGAAAGCACTGTAATAGAAGCGCTTAGAAGCCACTTAGAAGTGTCTCTGTAGCTATTGTTTGCACGATGGTTTATTTTCACATATAAAAGCCAAGTGTCAAATTTTGAATTACTTATACAGATTTACAGAGTAATCCTCTTATTTAATGCAGTGAATTATCTGGACCTTTCATTGTTACACAATTTTATACAAGCATTGAAATAATGTGAATTACATTTCATTATTTCTGGTTTTCCTATTCCTGTAATTATAGGTCTGTGTATCAGTCTTGGGAGATTTATCTTGCTCAGCTGCTAGCAACAATTGTCAGTTTGATGCTATGAACAATTCAGTTTTCTGTTAATAATTCTTGCTCTATGAAAAAGAGTACACCTTCCCATTTATATTTAAGTGACAGTGCCATCTACAGACCAAATACATATTTCCTCTAGTCTCTTTAGGATAACTGGAGTAATCTAGATTAGAGGAGGTCTCTGATCACTAGTCCAACTGCCTTCACAGAACAGCATTGCCTCTGAGCTCAGACCAGGTTTCTCAGAGTTTTAGTGGGATCGAGTGCACCATCAGCAAGTTTGCAGATGACACCAAGCTGAGGGGTGTTGTTGACACACCAGAGGGACAGGATGTCATCCAGAGGGACCTGGACAAGCTGCAAAGGTAAGCCCAGCTGAACCTCACGAAGTTCAACAAGTTCGAATGCAGGATCCTGCAACTGGGCTGGAACAATCATATCAATACAGGCTGGGGGATGAGGTGATAGAAAGCAGCCGAGCAGAAAAGGACTTGGGGATACCGCTGGGTGACAAGCTGGGCACTTGCAGCCCAGACGGCAAGTCACATCCTGGGTTGCATCAAAAGATGCGTTGCCAGCAGGTCCAGAGAGGTGATTCTGCCACTTTACTCTGGTGAGACCTCACCTGGAGTACTGGGTCCATGTTGGGAGTCCTCAATACAGGAAGGACATGGACCTGATGGAGCAAGTCCAGAGAGCCACAAAAATGATCAGGAGGTTGGAGCACTTCTGCTATGAGGACAGGCTGAGAGGGTTGGTCAGCGTGGAGAAAAGGAGGCTCTAGGGAGACCTAATAGCAGCCTTCCAGTACCTGAAGGGGGCCTACAAGAAGGATGGAGAGAGACTGTTTAAAAAGGCCTGCAGTGACAGGGCAAGAGGCAATGGCTTCAAACTAGAGAAGAGCAGATTTAGATTGGATGTTAGGAACAGGTTCTTTACTATGAGAGTGATGGAACACTGGAACAGGTTGCCCAGGGAGGTGGTTGGGGCCCCATCCCTGGAGATATTCAAGGTGAGGACCAACAGGGCTCTGGGCAACCTGGTCTAGCTGAGGATGTCTCTGATGACTGCAGGAGTGTTGGTGGGACTAGATAATCTTTGGAGGTCCCTTCCAGCCTGGACCATTCTATGATTCTTTAGCCCATTGAGTCTTGGAAACCTCCTCAGACAGATACTGCAGTCTCCAGGCAGCCTGTTCTACTGCCTGACTGTCCTCACAGGGGAAAATTATTGATCCTTTTGATCAGCCTGAATCTCCCACTTCAATTTATGCTTCATCTCATGTTCTCCTGCTGCACACTAATATGAAGATCTGGCTCTGTCTTCTTGTTAACCTCCCCATAGGTACTGAGGAGTTACTGCTGATTGCCCCCAGTCTTCTCCAAGGTGAAGAAGCCAAGTTCCTTCAGCCTCTCCTCAAATGGTAAACACTTTTGTTCCCAGACGGTTTAGAAGCTCTTTGTTGAATTTGTTCCAGTTTTTTTATGCTTTTCCTTGTACTAGGGATCAAAAATGGACGTAGAAGTTAAATGTGGTCAAACAAGTGTTGACACCTGAGACATAAGCCCTTCCCTTGACCTACTGGCTGTGGTTCCCCTTGCTGCCAATGCATACAACTGGCCTATGTTCAGCTGTCCAAAGGACTCCCCATTCTAGGCTGGTACTTTCTTTCCTTGGGGTAGCACTTGCATTCTTGCTTAATGGCTGTTGGCCTGTCCCTCCAGCACGCCTAAGTTGCCCCAAATGGCAGCCTTATCCTCCAGAGTATCTATCTGTTCCCTTAATTTAGTGTCATTTGCAGATTTGATTAGGGCGAGCTCTATCTCCTCCTCCAGGTAAATGACAAAGACATTAGCCAGGATGGGGCCCAGGAAAGACCTTGGCGGTACTGCTCCAGGTAGGGTACGACCCATTGAGCAACTTTACTGTCCAAGTATCATCATCCAATCACTCTTTTAGCCATCTGGTTGTCCACCCATCCAGACCATAATGTCCAAACTTAGTTTCAAGAATATTGTGGGACAGTGCCGTGCCAAAGTCCAAGTAAATTTTCTTTTATGCTCCCCCCTTTGTCAAGGATTCACTTCGTGGATTTTATCATAGTTGACTGCTTCTTTCAATTAAGAACAGATAATACAAAAGTAATTTTTTTTTTCCCCAGGGTTGGTTTCATTAACAGTTATTTGCTAGTGTAAGGCTTCACAGTAACAGGAATAGAGTCTGCATCCAGTAAACAATAAAATAGCATTTTCGTTTTATTATAAATGGGTTTATAGTTACACCAATTACTCACCTCCCCTTGACCACCTTACTTGAATAGGCACAATGTAACAACTATCACAGAATCACAAAGTGGTAGTGGTTGGAAGCGACCTCAGAATCAACTATATCTGATAAAGTATCAGATAACTTGTCACTGTTGACTCAGGACTTTCACCTTTCAACACTTAGCCCCTGAATACAACAGAAATGCAATATATTTAGTGAACCTTGGTACAGTAAATTCTGAGAGACCTGTAGGTTGCAAAATTGTAAAATTACTTTTAATGGCATTTAGTATAAACCATAAAAAAAAAAAAAAAAAAAAAGAAAATANNNNAAAAAAAAAAAAAAAGGAAATAAAAGATACACTAAGTTGCTGCAAACATATTTTTCCAGGACTTAAATTTGCAAGTCAGACATCTATCCAAGTACGAAATTTATGCTTGCAACCCATGGTGTCTTTAAGTTCTGTTAGACCTTCATGAGGTAACTGTCATAAGGTAAGGAAATTAAGAGTTAACTGGTGTAAGTACAGAGAAAAGTCCTCAAGAGACTAGAAAGTCTTAGGGGAGGACTTTATCTCCCTATATAAGGGGCAGACTATTCTTCTTCCTCTCTCTCCCTCTGCTCTTGTCCAAGCAGGTGCGGCAGGCTGTTATCTCTAGTTTGTGCAGGAGTTTGTGGCCTTGGGTGGCAACCTAATTTTTGCTATGCCCCTGGGCCTTGTAGTGAGGCCTGTGGGTGGGCACTGAGGCCTCATAGGCCTGGGTCCAGTGAGGGGGGGCAGTTTGGCCTACTGATGCCTATTGAGGCTGAGAGTGGGGGGCAGTAGGTTTTGGCTGGTTGAGGGCTACTGAGGCTTGGTAGGCCCAGGGGGAGAACTGGGCCGAGGCAGATCGTTTTGTGTATATATTCGTTTTCCTCAAATACCTTTTCTATTTCTGTACACATTTGTAAACAGCATTCATATTAGACATCCAGTTCTGTGCAAGTGTGTTTATTTCCCCTTTGGGGTAAATACCTTCCTGTCCTTTGGCCTTCAGCAGCTTGTGACTCAAACCCAGGACAGTAACACATAGTTTTACTCCAGCGCATCCCAGGGTTTGCATTTAAGGCCTGGAATGTTTTTGGAACATTCCAAAGGATTTTTGGTGGGGTTTCCTGTTACCAGTAAGAATCTCAATCTGCACATTTTTCTTATTCCTGGCTTAAACCTCTTATTCTCCCTTATTTTCTTGGCATTATAGATAAAAATACCACCATCGTATAATATTCCTGTAATTGTTCACTAACTGAAATCTTAAAAGTCACATTTCATTATTTCTCTCAGGCAGACTGTTGCATAGCATGAAGGATCAAGGTCAAATGATACATGAAGAGAGATTTTTGACTCATTCAGACAGTTGTCTTCAATTTCAATTCCTTTTTCACTGCCTTCCAAAAAATATGACAGATTCTGGACATTTTTCAAAATAGGTCTGTAGCATCCAGGTATATTCAGCTGTAGTGAAGACACTCTGAATTTGCACATCTGCAGCTCGTCTTTAGAAAGTCTTTCATGGTACCACTGCCCAACCTTATTACTTGGATATTTGATACTATGTCCCACCATTGGAAGAACCACCTTCAAAGAAAAAAATAAAATAAACGTATTTGAAATAAAGCACATTGATTCCCCTTTAAATGTGATTACAATTTTCAGTGTCTCTAAATCCTGAGTCTCGGGGCCTGAAACAGTGAAAGAGCAGCTTCTCTTGTGAAATGAAACTGTGCAAGGCAGGTATCTTGGATGTAATTAAAGCAGAAAAAAATAAACAATGTATCAAGATTCCTAAAACAAATTAGAAATGTACTCATATGAACTTTCTAGCTTGCTGGAAATGATACAGCAATAAAGACATTAAGTCGCCTAGGCAAGACTTCATGACTATGACTTCTGAACCTTCAAAAGATAGAGCGTCAGCTACTCTTGAATGCTTTTCCTAGCAGACTGAACAAAAATTCAAAGTATTTACATTTGGTTTCAAGGTAAATATTGCTATACTGCAAATGACACTGTACTTAGTTCCATTACAAAGTAAATACTCTTTCCTCCTGTTTGTTGTGAGAGTGGAGATTAGTTCACATGTGTTTAATGTGCCTTATGGCAAGGAAGAAGACTGCACTAGTTAAGTTAAACACACAGTTTTAAAAACAAAATATTTTAATCAAATAAAGAGATCAACAACTCAGAATTTTTCACATAGACTTACTTGGTTTATAGAGTATTTGTTAGCTGACTCTTCTGGAGCAGTGATAACATGAACCTGAAAAGACATTTCACAAGTTAAATTAAAAAAAAAAAAAAAGAAAGAAAGAAACCACCAAAACTTTTTAAAAAACAATCCACTTTACATTAGCAATTATGCACTGTACTTATTTAACGTAATCACAGAAACTTCTGCTCCTTGGTTACCTGTGGCTCAAAGCAGAGCACCCAGACTGTGCTGTGGGCAAGCACTCCCTTGCCTTTACTATTTTCCCAAGAAGACTGCTGCATTTTTTTCAACACCTGCTGACAGTTTAGACCCACCATAAATCTGTTTTAATTGTCTAAGTGAATTTGTGCTAAATATGCTTTGACTGTGTAGCTGCAATGAGATTACCAGTTCAGTCTAACATCACCTTTCACCATGGTCTTACATTCATTACTACGGATAATCATAGAACAGTCCAGGCTGGAAGGGACCTCCAAAGGTCATCTATTCCAACTGTCCCCCACAGTCAGCGGGACATCCTCAACAAGACCAGGTTGCCCAGAGCCCTGTTGAGCCTAACCTTGAATATCTCCAGGGACAGCGTCTCAACCACCTCCCTGGGCAACCTGTTCCAGTGTTCCATCACTCTCATAGTAAAGAACCTGTTCCTAACATCCAATCTAAATCTGCTCTTCTCTAGTTTGAAGCCATTGCCTCTTGCCCTGTCACTGCAGGCCTTTTTAAACAGTCTCTCTCCATCCTTCTTGTAGGCCCCCTTCAGGTACTAGAAGGTTGCTATTAGGTCTCCCCAGAGCCTCCTTTTCTCCAGGCTGACCAACCCCAGGTCTCTCAGCCTGTCCTCATAGGAGAGGTGCTCCAACTCCCTGATCATTTTTGTGTTCCCCCTCTGGACCTGCTCTATGAAAATGATCAGTCTGCACTGGACACCAAGACTCAGAAATGCACCAACTGATAACATAGGAACAGTCAGAGTCCACTCTGAAGGTATTGCCCAGTCAAATCCTAAGAAGAGCATTATTTAGCATGCAGGCTAAATTCTTACACATATATCAATTCAAACATTCTGTACCTTCTTGTCACTTGAATAAAATGAACAATCATAACAGATAAAAGCTCCTAATATAATCTAGCTATATGCCTATTTATGGGAAACCAAAAAAGGTTACATCACTCTTTTTACCTTTTTCACTAACAGTAAATATTTTAAAGAATGAACCAATATAAAAGCATTAGAATATGGTCTGAGTATGTACTCAAGTGCATTAAGGTTTTTATTTTTAAACATGAACTATTTTATGAAGACTTACCTTGTCATTCAGGGAAATGTCTTCAACACTTTCTTCCAAGACGAGGTCACCCTCAACAACTTTTGAACCATAAATCTGCAGTCTATATGATGCTGCTTCATTCCAAATCTTACTGCAATAAGCATGGACATAGAATATGCGCATCGAATGAGGAATGCTGAGCCATCCTTTGGTGCAGCCTTCATGATTCACACCGTAGCGATTTAAAGCTCGTAGCAACATCTTCTCTCTCACTTTAAATTCTGGCAGCATCATGAGTGCACCTTTTGCATCTTCTGATACAAACAAGAAAACAACCATATGAGTAATCTTTGATTTTTCAAATATTATCTGCCAGGAAAAAGTACTCTTAAGAAGACGAAATAATCAGGTAGGGAAAACTAGTGTCAGTCTAACAACTTTATGCTGACTTTCAGGTTATTGTTGTCTTTCCTTCAATGTGTTATGTAAGACAAATTTAATCTCATGTGCCTATCAATGCAGTCCCATAAATTCTATTCTATTTCATACGGTGAAAACCAAACTGTAATATAGTTTGCTGATCTTGTTCAAAATGTTACGGTTTACACATTTTTCTCATCACAAGTGATTATCTGACAAAGACTTTTGCACAGGCATTTATCTCTTGCTTTCAGGAAAAGGCAAGCAGCTGTTTTCAGAGTCCACATCAATGTTTTTCTATACATCACACAGCAATGCATAGCACAGAATGATTCATCTTATCTTGTGAAATGAAACACTTGTGTCTCTTGAAGCTATGTATCATAGTTGTTCTGTCAAGCTATAGTGCAAAGCAGGCTAATAGATGTGGAATATTTGAAAAGAAAAATAGATTTGAAATCAAAAATAACTCTGAACTTTTAGGGTTGGAGCGAAAGTTGAATGTTAACAACAATACGTTTGACAAACACAACATTTTACTCAGCACACTTCTGCCTTTGGCATATTTTGTTGATTTCAGTTCAAGACGGAAAGCAGGCAGATCACAGGAAAGCACAGAAGAGATACATGATTAAAAGATGTAAAAACAAAGCTCAACAACACCAAAAAAAAGAGAGCTAAGATTCTTACAGAAACCATGGAAAATTAGATGCTCACAGATGTTAAGTTCTGAGTAGCAGCTGGGTGCCTCATTTCTGCATATTTCCTTTATTAGGCAGAAGTTTATATTCCAAAAGCAGACAGATGGAAGGAGGACAAAACTGCTTTGATAAAACTAACTTAGCCTTTTCCAGCATTATGCTATACGTTATTTATTTCTATACTGTTTTGCACCTGAAGTGCATCAGTTTTCCACTATTTTGAGCATTTAAGACCTCATCTGATTTTTAAGTATACAGCTCTACTGAGTTTCATAGCATAAGCTGTGACATAAAGTAGCAGTAAAAGTACATATGCAGCAACAACTTACTTCCTTACAGTACTGACCCCAAATAAATATACAGACAATTTAACTGGACGTACCAGTTTGAAGAAAGTATCTTTTTGCATTGTTTACAGGGTCGTCAGTATCTTCAGGTGTGAAGAATAACTTCACAGCTTTCACCTTTAAAGAATAATTTTATTTTTTTTTACTTAAGTATTTATCAACTAAACAGACAAACATGCATTCAGTTGTATATTAACATTCGGTATGCTCTCAAAATTATTTGAGTTCTTTAAGGTCCAAGTCAAATACTCCCTTTCACAGACAATGCCATGAAGAGCAACCAATGTGGTTGTGTTTCTTTTCAGACTAAAGACAGATTTTAGTTGCACAGAAGACACAAGACAGCTTTCAGACCTCTATGAGAGATCAGTCATTCTTCTTGAACATCCAGTTAGAGCTACACTTTGTCATGCCATCATTCTATCCTGAACAGGGAGGTTCCTTCTTTTCCTCTTGCATGTTTCATGCAAATTTTAGACTATAAACTTTTCACAGCCTCACACAGACGGGCAATAATCTTTCTCTTTTTTACAGTGAACTATATTAGGTTAGATGATATTGTGACAGGGAAAACACTGTAATAACCTTTGTTATTTGCAGCATCAGTGAAGTCACACAATTTGCTAGCACTTTAACCCATGGCTTCTCATTCCTGTCCTCTTCTGTACTGGACTGTGTAACCACACACTGGCACATTTTTTAATATAAATAGTAGTTCCTACATGTTTTAAGTTGAAAAGTAACTGAGTTAAGACTAGAGATTTAATCGCTACTCTTCAGGGACTGGCCACTTGTACCAGCTGCTAGCATATCAGAACTCAAAATGCCAGATCCATCAACAGTAACTTTTATGGCCTGCCTGATTCCTCTTATATATGGAGGATACGATTTCCTGACTTTTCTGAGAATCAAAACACAATTAGAAGAAAAGGATATTCAAGTAGCAGTATTTGATTTTGGTTTAGACCTGTGCCAAGTACTATACCATACACACTGAAAAGCATATGACTCTTATCTTACACATTATTACTTAAGAAATAACTCCTTCTTAGTTTACATGGGAGCAACTGCTCAGAACTAAGAGTTTGGGAAAGTAGCCAAGGAATAATGGAAAGCAGCAATCTCTTCTATATGGCACACAAAATAATGTGGTACCGAAAAAACAAATCCTTTCATATGTTTCCATGTAACATCTTGTGACATTTTAAAGAAGTATATAGACCTACAGCAGAATAAAGAGGCTACAAGTTAGGAGGCAGTCAGGACTATGAATAACAATTGTGTAAGGATTGCTTCATTTTAGTGAACTAAGCTGCAACTGTTTTTTAAAAAAAGATTTTTAGTTTCATATTAAGATCTTCATGCTTATGCTACTGTCAAAACCGATCTTGCAATTACTTGCAGCACACACATGTATTTATTCAAAAAATTAAATTGTTCACTGGTTAGATAAACCAGTAATGTGTCATTAACTTGACAGTAGCTACTTATATTACAAAACGAAAGTACCATTTTTTCATTGACTAAAGCCAATCCTATTTGATCTGTTTGAACGTTTTTTCCTTGTCCAAATCGCTGAAGTCCGTAGTAATTTACAAAACCTTTTGTCTGCAACAATAAAAAATAAATATGTTAAATGTGAGCAAGTACTTCTAGGTAGGTACAGCTAGTAACACTAAGCAT
>VWYK01117119.1:3220-14492 GCA_013399775.1 Semnornis frantzii | reverse complement strand
GAGGGAGCAGCCGCAACCTTCTCCAGTGTCTCACCACCCTCCCTGTAAAGAACTTCCTCCTAACATCCAGTCTAAATCTCCCCTCTACCAGTTTAAGCCCATTGCCCCTCATCCTGTCATTACAAGACCTTGTAAGTAGTCCCTCCTGGAAGGCTATTATAAGGTCTCCTCAAAGCCTTCTATTCTCCAGGCTGAATGACTCAGGTTGGAAGTGATCTCAGAGATCATCTACTCCAACCTCTATGCCATGGGCAGGGTGGTTGCCTCTCAAGTAGATTTGGCTGCCCAATGTTGCCTTAAACATCTCCAGGGAGGGAACATCCACGCTGTACTCCAAAGCACTTTTCTGGAGGCTCTGCCTTCATGATTGCCAGGGAAGTGTTCAAGGCCGGATTGGATGAGGCCTTGAGTAACCTGGTCTAGTGGAAGGTGTCCCTATCTATGGTTGGGGGGGTCAGGTTCCAACCCAAATTGTTCTATGGATCTTTTCTAATCTAAGTTACACATGTAATGAGTTAGAACTTGTGAAATTGGTGCAGTTAGGCAGTGTTGACCTCCTACCAGAGCTATTGGGATTGGGGTGTTGCAGGCACAAGTCTTTAAATCTTCAGTTACTTTTCATGCTCGTTGCCTTTTCCTCCATTACTGCCTTTCTACACTCCTTCAGAGTACCCCTTCCTCTTGCTTGGCCCCTTTCTGCTACTTAAAGGGCTGGGGGGCCTGTGACAGAAATTTGAACTGGATCAGGGGACTGGAACAGCAATGAAAAGAGATGACCTTTGGGAGAGATTAGAGAGTTTGAAACTAAATTAAAATGAAGCAAAATTGCCTGTCTTAGGAGGGCGAGGCAAAGGCTTTAAATGTAGGCCTGTGCTGCTGTGGGCATCACTTGAGGAATACTTTGAGTTGATTTGGCATCATGGGGTGGATTAGTTAATGAACACTGCCAGGACATGTGTTTGATGGCATTTGTGGATGTCAGCAGACAGCAGGTTTTGGGGAGCCAGAGAAAAGGCAGGCAGAAGACATGTTCTGGATGGAAGGCAATGTTCTTCGTCAGCTCAGAGCACACTAGGGCACAATAAGCTGATTATAAATGAGTGGTAACTAAGAACTAAATATATCTGAGGAGAAAATGTTAATTCATTTGTTTTTACATTCTATGCAGATTACTCTTTAGTCTTGATGGCTGAAGCTGGTGTGAGCTAGAGGACAGCTTTTGCAGGTGCAAGAACCACATGAGTGTTTGTTATGTCAGACTCGTGTGGCAAAAGACAGCAGTTGCTGTGGGGTCTCATCTTGGTGGGTTTCACACTGAATGAGGTGATTTGCCCTTCAGTTTTTAATGTTTTTCTAGGCTTATTGTAGGACCAATCTGACTGGAGGAGCTTGTGGGGCAGCAGAAGACCTTAAAGTTAAGGAAAAAGTTCATAGCTATGATGGTGTTGGAGCCTTGGAGCAGGCAGACCCAGCAGGCTCCTTCTCCTCAGAGATTCCAAACCCACCTGGACATTGTGATCCTGTGTAATCTGCTGTGGGTGACTCTGTATTAGCAGGTAGGTTTGACTGGATGATCTCCAGAAGTCTCTTCCAGACCCCTATCGTGCCACGATTTGGAAATTCTGTGACTGTTGTGTCAACTTATATCCACTGGCATGTGAGCAACACATTAAGCTGTAGACTTGAGACATGAAAAAATGAAAATCTGGATAATAATATACTGATTTTTAATGTATTGTTTCCTAAAACTTCCACAGTACAACTGGCTGCCAAGTACTTTTCAGTGCATATCTGAATGCAGAGCTGTGTTGCTGTTCCTCACCTCCTCCATTTTGAAATATCAATGTTCTCTATGATAGACCCACAAGGAACAGGGCAGTGTTGTGCAATCAGAACTATAAAACCCTGAAATGGTAGGGATTGGAAGGGACCTCTAAGATCATTGAGTGCAACTGCTGCCAAAGCAGGTCACACAGCAAAGCGTCCAGATGGATCTTGAAAGTCTCCAGAGGAGGAGACTCCACAGCCTCTCTGGGCAGCCTCCTCCAGGGCTCCAGCACTGTCACTGCAAAGAAGTTTTTCCTCACGTTGAGGTGGAACTTACTGGCTTCCAGTTTGTATCTATTGCCCTTTACCTTATCACAGGGCACTACTGAAAAGAAACTGGGCCCTTCTTCAATAAGATCCCCTCTCAGGCTGCTCTTCTTCAGGCTAAACAGCCTCAGATCTTTCCTTGTCAGATGTTCCAGTTCCTCCATCATCCTACTAGCATCCATTGGACACTGCTCTCTAGTTTATCTCTGTTCCTCTTGACCTGGGGAGCCCAGAACTGGACACGGTATTCCAGATGTGGTCTCACCAGGGCAGAGTAGAAGGGGAGGAGAACCTTCCATGACCTGCTGGTCACACTCCTCTTCTAGTTCCAGGTGACTCAGAGAATATTCAAGCTCTCGATGCAAACCTGATTGTAGCAAGCAAAGGTCTGGAAGCACCTTGGTGTGTATATCAGCACTGAGGAGAGAGGGCAGGAAGCTAAAAGAATGCAGCGTGTCTATTTGTCAACAGAGCTGTCTCTAGAAGTCTATTATTAATTAGGAAAGAGTTCCACTACAAATTATGATAATTAGGAGGAGACTGATTTCAGTTTCTCTCGTTTGCTCTCATTAACACTTTAGCATAATGTGCACTTCAGTCAAATAAAGAATGGAACCTTTTTTTGTGCCTTTTGAGAGTGCCTCAAAAAAGGGCCTTGATTCATCCTCTACTTTTTAGCCTAATTAAAACTGATGATTAAAACATGCAAGTCCCTTAAGATGACTGTGCTAAAGTGATTTGATTTTTTTTTTCTAATAAGCTGAATAATGTTTAATGTTCAGGGTAAAACTCTTAAAAAAAAAAAAGAAATTGCTGCATCTCATTAACTTTTGTATTTAAACTTAAGTAATTAACACCAACACCACCACTGATGGTGTGATTATTGTGGGAGAATGATGCACAGCTACTTCTCAAGTGACTGGTCAAAAACATGCAACCTTCAACCTGGCATCTTCAAAATCAATTGACACAGTGACAACCCTCCTCTCTCGCCTGTCTCACCCAGGAGCTCATCATCACCTGGAATACTGTGTCTGGTTTTGGGCTCCCCAGTTCAAGAGAGACAAGAATCTACTAGAGAGAGTCCAAAGGAGAGCTATGAAGATGATTGAGGGAATGACCATCTCTCTTATGAAGAAGGACTGAGACACCTGGGGGTGTTTAGTCTGGAGAAAAGAAGACTGAGAAGGGATCTTAGGAATGTCTATAAATATCTGAGGAGTGGGTGTCAGGATGAAGGTGCCAGGCTCTTTTTAATGATGCCCAGTGATAGAACAAGGAACAAATGGTACACATGGGAACACAGGAGGTTCCACCTCAACATGAGGACAAACATCTTTATGATGTGAGGGTACTGGAGCAGGCTGACCAGAGAGATTGTGAAGTTTTCTCCCATGGAGACTTTCAAGACTCATCTGCATACATTCCTGTGTTACCTGCCCCAAATGCTCCTGCCTGGACAGGGACATTGGACTAGATTATCTCTGCAGGTCTATTCCAACCTCTAAGATTCTGTGATTCTGTGCTCAAACCTATGTGCCTGATGTGCATTTTGGAAGGGCACTGTCTCTGTGCCTAAAATTGCCCAACTGAGCTTTATCTTTGTGGGGTCAAGTAGTGACATGGAGGAAGGAGCTGCAGTAACAGACATTTGATGTGACAGTGACCTCTTGTGACTTTGATGACTGGATATTGTGCTATTTCAGGCTAATTGCCATGTTAGAGCTACCCTTATGCACTGTTTTAGGCCTTGATCTGTTCTTGGTGACATTTCTCCACCTCTCATTTTAGAAATCTCAGACTTGCTATTGCTACTTGAAAAGACAGCCTTGCTGCTGTCTGCCTGCATTTACATTTTTGCTGCTTCCACTCAGTATAGTGAGGTATCCCCTTGTGTATGCAGGGCTTGGTGTCTCTCCTGCATCTTTCAAAGGGCTCTTCTTTGCAGCTGGAGGACTCAGAAAAGCAGAGGTTGGGCAGGAGAAGCTGAAATCATAGAATGGTTTGGATTGGAAGAGACCTGATAGATCATCTAGTTCCAACAACCACCATCACAGGCAGGGATAGCATCCACTGGATAGGGTTTCTCAAGGCCTTATCCAGCCTGGCCTTCAGCACCTTCAGGGAGGAGGCATTCATAACCTCCCTGGGAAACCTGTTCCATTGTCTTGCCACCCTCACTGGAAAAAAAAAAAAAAATCTTCCTAATATTGAGTACACAACTCCCCCTTTCAAGTTGAAAGCCATTGGCCTCATCCTATCCATACAACCCCTTGTTAAAAGTCCCATCTATCTTGTAGACCCTGTTCAGGTACTAAGTTCTCCTCAAAACCACCTTTTCTCCAACTGAGCAGCCCCAGCTCTCCCAGCCTGTCCCCATGTGCTGTTCTTCCTTCTCCTTCACAGTGTTGCTCCCAGTACTTCTTGAGGCTGAGGGGCTCTCCACGTGCATGACATCTGTGGAGACGTACACGAAGTGGCAGGAGGCAGGCAGACCACCATCCATAATTTTCTCCCTGTTGGTATGGTGACATGCTACTGAAGCCTGCAGGTCTGAGCTCTGGGTGATGGGTTCCCAATCTGTGGTGCCTGTCACCCTGGATTTTAAATGCTGCCCCAGCACTCCCCCATTTTATGTGCTGCTGTCCTGTTGTTGGAGACAAAGGGCTCTGCTTGGCTGTTGTGCTTACAGTGTGTGATTTGATCTGATTTTGGTGATTCAGACAAGCCACATCATGTGGCTTGTGGGTCCAAGAGAAGAGGCAGAGCTTTGGTGCTGTGGAGTTACTGTAAAGCATCCTTTGCCAGAAGCAGGGTAATATCATTGCTAGATGGCTTATTATGGGAGCTCTGGGCAGCTCCAGTCTCCCAAGATCAAACTCTGAGGATTACAACCATTATTTCAAATTTCCAATGCATTGCTTTGGGTCCCATTTTTCCATGTGTGATGGGGGAAGTGGGGATAGTTTGGATGTGGGGAGGCAGAGACAAACGTTATCTCTGCTATCATATCATAAAAGCTGTTGCAAACCATCTCTTGCATGAAACACACACACGAGGACAGGCAGTGCCAAAACCTCTGTGGTCTGGTGTCCACAGCACCCTCAGTGATGTGTCAGGGTCTGTAGTAAACTGATGAACAAGAACAGTGCTCTACCATTGTCAAATTATGTTGAGAAGCCACTGGGGGATTGAGATCTTAACCTTTCTTGCTGTGTTACATAGAGGGGTTTGAAGGGTTGTAAATAATGAGATCTGCTGAAAACAGTTTTCTTGTACGATCAAAACGTTGTAAGTGCGTGGCTGCTGTCATCTTGGGGCAGCTTTAGCTCTCTGCCTGCTTGAAAAAGGATTGAGTGCACCCATAGTAAGTTTGCAGATGATACCAAACTGTGTGGAAGTGTTGATCTGCTGGAGGGTAGGAAGGCTCTGCTGAGTGATCTGGATAGCTAAGATCAACTGTAGGAGATTCGACAAGGCCAAGCGCCAGGATCTGCACTTGAATCACAACAACCTTATGAAGACTCCAGGCTTGGGACTGGAAACTGCCCAGCAGATAGGGACCTGGGAGTGCTGGTTGCCAACTGTCTGAACATGGACCAGCAGTGTGCTCAGGTGGCCAAGAAGGCTGACAGTATCTTGGCCTGGATCAGAAATACTGTGGCCAGCAAGACCAGGAAAATGATTGCCCCTCATACTCAACTCTTATGAGGTCACACCTTGATTACTGGGTTCAGTTTTGGGCCTGTCACTTCAAGAAGCATGTTGAGGTGCTGGTAAGGATCCCAAGAAGGACAACAAAGCTGGTGAAGGGCCTTCAACTTTGAGAGGGATGTTGTGGCCAGGCTGTCCATACAGAGGTAATCCTCCATACCAGTGTGGCTGATGGCTTTTAGCCTGTCCTAAGCCCTTTACCTTACCTAGATGTTGGGACAGAGCTGTTGCTGGAGCTGAAAACCATGGCAGGGACAAGACCAACAGTTTGTATGTGGATAATCATGTGCTGCTTCTTGTGGCAGTGCCCTGGGCTTTGTGTATGACTGTGGTCTGTGTTGGGCCTGATATGTTTGTGGCATTCTTATCTCTTTCTTGCATACATTGTTTTCTCACATGGCCCTGCCTTCATGCATCAGAGTCTGCCTTGGCTTGCATCCACTGGCAGTTTGCTCATCAATCCTGCATGGCCCACACGACACTTGGAGATATTTGGATTTCACTCAAAAAATTAATAATCTGTGTGACCACTGATGTCACAGATCCATAGAATGGTTTGGGTTAAAGGAACCTTCAAGAACATCTAGTTTAAATCTTACTGTCTGGGTAGGGACACCTCCCACTAGGCCAAGTTGCTCAAGGCCTTGTCTGTCTTGGTCTTCAACCAATCTGGTCTTGAACACTTCCAGGGAGGGAGCATACAAAACCTTCCTGGGCAATCTGTTCCAGTGTCTCACTGCCCTCACTGGAAAGAATGTCTTCCTAACCTCCAGTCTAAATCTCCCCTCTTCCAGCTTCAATCCATTGTACCTCATTCTATCACTACAAACCCTTCTACAAAGTAAGGACTTTCTTGTAGGCCCCCTTCTGGTACTGGAAGGCTACTCTAAGATCTCCCTAGAACCTTCTCTTCTGCAGTCCAAACTCTCTCAGACCGTCCTTATAGGGGAGATCACTGAGCCCAACCATTAATCATCCTTCTGGACTGTGACCAAAGGACCAAAACCAAGTGTGGAACTCATCTGTCTCCAAAGATTGAATTGTTTCAGGTGAATATTGTACATTTCCCCCAGATAGAAACCATGTATCTGGAAGAGGCTCCTCTTGCTGTACTCCAATAGGGTGAAGCCTGCCCTGCAGCTGCTGATTGGCAGCTGCTCAGAGGCCTCACTGTGACAATTGACATTACATTGAGTGGCACTGAGCCAAAGTCCCTCAAGGAAACCAGGAAAGATGATCTGGAGACCAACTGGTTGCCTGGGTCATATCTCTTTCAGAGCTACAAATGCCATGGAAGCAGGGCTCTGTGTTGCCCCTCTGGGCATAGCTGGCATCCCTCCAAGGGACTGTCTGTGATACAACCCTGTCACTCTTTGGGTCTGCCAGCAAAACCCTCCACATGGTGCAGTTTCTGCTGTGTTCCATGTCAGCATGGTCGGGTTGATATTCACTTCTGAGTATGCTAGCAGGCACTTAGAAAATTTCTGGTCATTGTCTAAAGACCTGGTACTGTTCTGTGATGCAGATGGAGAGGGTACCTTCACTACAGGAAGGACATTGAGGTGTTGGAGCAGGTCTAGAGAAGGTCAGTGAAGCTGGTGAAGGGCTTGGAGAACAGGTCTGGTGAAGAGAAGCTGAGGGAACTGGGGCTGTTCAGTCTGGAGAAGAAGAGGCTGAGAGGGGAGACCTCATTACTTTCTACAACCCCCTGAAAGCATGTGGAACCAGATGGGGGTTGGTCTCTTGTCCCTAGTAAGAAGTGATAGGGTAAAAAGAAATGGCCTCAGGTTGCACCAGGACGGATTTAGTTTGGATATGAGAAGAAACTTCTTGACTGAGAGGATTCTCAGTTAAACATCACAGGAGGTGTTTGAATCCAAATCCCTGGAGGTGTTCCCAAGAGACAGAGATGTGGTGCTGAGCACCCTGCCAGCTCTGGTAAAGTTCTATAATGGTTGGACTGGATGATCTGAAAAGGCTTTTCCAGGCAAAATGATAGCATGATTTTAATTAAGTGCTAAAATAAAAGGAATTAAAACATTAATGTGAGATTTTTGTTGGTGGTTTTTTGGTTTTTTTTTTAGCACTGTAACCTGCATTTTTCACACTTCACTACCTTGAAAAATAGGTTTTAGCCTTCTGCACTTCATAATTTGCAATGAAATGTAGACGTGGATATCAAATGAAACAGAAGCTCTCATTTTGCTATTTGAATTATTGTCCTTGAAACAACTGATGTTTTCAGTCTGTTTTCAATCTGAAAGGCATTCATAATCCCTCCTATGTTTATCTGGAGTTTAATAGCCTTTTGTTTCTACTCTGGGCTCTTCCTTCAGGGAAAAGCAGGTATTCATTCTGCTTAGATGTTTGCAGTTACTTACAGTTTAGCACTCCTTTGAAAAGCAAGTGTTGGAGTAGCTCAAAGCTGCTCTTTGAATGGTTGTAAACAGCAGCTGATATGCATGAGGTGTTGGGAAGCCTGGATTAACTGGGAAGCAGCTTCTGAAAGGTGGCCTTTATTTAAACTTTGTAGGAGACATCCCACCTTACACAGGTGGTATGTGGTGCCTGTCCTTCTCTTGACTGCCAGGAGAAGGGAAGGCAGAGGGGAGAACAGTGACAAGTAGTGTCTCTTGGGGGTCCATCCCAGGACCTGTGCTGTTTAATACTTTTACCAATGATCTAGACAGTGGGATGGAGGGCACCATCAGCAAGTTTGCAGATGACAGCAAGCTGAGTGGTGTGGTCGATACCCCAGAGGGATCTGGACAAGTTGGAGAGGTGGGCCCAGGTGAACTTTATGAAGTTCCACAAGAGCAAGTGCCGAGTTCTACACCTGGGCTGGAACTCACTATTCTTACTGTTCATACAGTCTGGGGCATGAGTTGATAGAAAGTACCCCTGTGGAAAAGGACTTGGGGGTGCAGATGGATGAGAAGCTGGACATGAGCAGTCAGTGTGCACTTGCAGCCCAGGAGGCTGATGGCATCCTGGGTTGCATCAAAAACAGTATGGCCAGGAGATCCAGAGAGGTGATCCTGTCACTTTACTCTGGTGAGACCTCACCTGCAGTACTGTGTCCAGGTCTGGCGCCCTCAATATAGGAAGGACATGGACCTGATGGAGCAGGTCCAGAGCAGGGACACAAAAATGATCAGGAGGTTGGAGCAGCTCTGCTACAAGGACAGGCTGAGGGAACTGGGGTTGTTCAGCCTGGAGAAGAGGAGGCTCTGGGGAGACCTAATAGCAGCCTTCCAGTACCTGAAGGGGACCTACACGAAGGATGGAGAGAGACTGTTTGCAGAGGCCTGCAGTGACAGGACAAGAGGCAATGGCTTCAAACCAGAGAAGAGCAGATGTAGATTGGACATTAGGAACAAGTTATTTACTGTGAGAGTGGTAGATCACTTGAACAGGTTGCCCAGGGAGGTGGTTGAGGCCCCTTCCCTGGAGATATTCAAGGTGAGGCTCAATGGTGCTCAGAGTTGAGGATGTTCCTGCTGACTGCAGGGGGGTGTTAGACTAGATGATATTTGGAGGTCCCTTCTAGCTCAGACCATTCTTTGATAACAGGAGGGGAGATCAAGTATCTCTAATATTCTGAAGCTGGCAGAGGGGAGATTTAGACTGGAGATTAGGAAGAAGTTCTTTCCAGTGAGGGTGGTGGGACCCTGGAACAGATTGCCCAGGGAGGTTGTGGCTGACCCCTTCCTGCAAGTGTTCAAGACCAGGTTGTATGAGGTCTTGAGCAACCAAATCTAGTGGAAGGTATCCCTGCCCACGGCATGGGGGTTGTAACTAGAGGATTTTAAGGTCCCTTCCAGTACAAACCATTCCATGATTCTGTTGTACACCCTGGCTCAACTTCCTTTGAATGCTGTGGTGCTCTTTTGATGTGAATGCCTGGCTCAGATCCCCAGAGGCCATTCAACCTCTGCCCTCACTCCTTGTGGGATCATAGTGACCTGCTGCACTTTGAAAGCCGGGGAGATGTCAGTTATTGGGAGACTCAGGCAGTACAAGGAAGACCTGGGAGACAGACAAGTTCAATTTTCAAAGTGCTAGAAAACCTCTCCTGTTCTCCTAATAATCTTGTTTTGTGCTTCTGAGTATAATTAGTCCAACATTCATAGCTGAAGAAGCAAGTGTCTGATGAGAGATTGCTTTCTTTTCCTCTTTTGAAGAAGGCTAATGATTTAATTTTCCTTTCACTGGTAGTACACATAGCAGTTAAATAATTTAGTTGTTTTGCTTCCTCACTGGAGGAAGGCTCTGCTTTACAGAAGAAAAAAAAAAAACAAACAACTTTTTTTTATTTTTTTTGCATTTCATTCTGAGTAAAAGGAATGGGAAAGGAATTTTGGTGAGCTGATGAAAAATGGCTCCATTACAATAGCTACTAAAAGTGAAGCTTAAAATTTATTTTTTAATGAAGTCATGAAAGGCTTGGCAATAAGAACAGGAAGCTTAGGCCTCTCTCTCTCTCTGTTTTTAATTAAAAATAAATCTTCTGCTACTATTTATGTTAATGCACTTAGTAAATACGTAGTAAAGGAAGAGCTGCAGGAAGAAGCCTTTGAGTTCACAGCAGAAGGGGAGTGCAAGGGACTTTGGGTGTGTTGTTTCCCAACCACTTCTTTTTGGCTTCTCTATGTTAGAAGCTCCTGGTCTCTTAAACAGATCTCCATACTCAAGGTCACCCTAACCCCTTTGTGCCAGGCTTTAAATGTGCTGTAGATGCTCTAAAACTGTCTTGGTATTTTGAGTGAGACCCATGGGAATGCTTTTCACGTCCACACCGCTTGCCTCTTCTCATCAATCTCCTCACTAGCTTTCTTGTTCTCCCTGCATTTTGGTGGAGATTCTTATTTCCTCCTGCTTTCTATGTCACTGAATCATTTCTTTCATCTCCTTTACCTACTCTCCTCCTCTTTTGAGCTGCTTTTTGAGCAATAAAAACCAACCCTGGATAACTTCTTTTTTTCTCTCTACATTTTTGCTCTCCCATCACTCTTTTCCCTCATCTCCAGGGTGTAAGGGGATGGGGTAAATTAATTACTGCGAGACGATATATAAAAATATTAACAGTTTATTAATATTAAACATTCAGAACTCGCATCACCCCCATCACCATTTAATAATAATATTAACAGGCTCTTAGCAACGTTATGGAAACTATGTACAGGTTATAACAGAATCTGGAAATAGTTATTAAATATATAACATTAATTAAACTGGATATAAACTGGCAGAGAAGGGTTTGCGGTCAGTACACCGCTTGCTCGCTAGATAAGCATAGGACATAAAGGAGCAACTTTCTGCTTAGGGCAGAAGGCAATTAATAATTCCAAGAGGCTTTGGCATTTACCCACAAAATTATTATCTGACAGTACCCAAGGCTCGTAGCAGGGTTGCTGTCGGTAGCCGTCAGCGGCTTCAGAGTCTCCCCTGGGCTTGTGGGGAA
>VWYK01117116.1:3086-20096 GCA_013399775.1 Semnornis frantzii | reverse complement strand
TCCCAAACCATCACAAAGGTCTTTTAAAACCAAAATGCTTCTATGCTTCTATTTAAATAGCCAAGAGCTTTTCAGCACAGCTTGTCTATAGCAGTAGAAAGAAGTCCATGGATGTTTGTATTCCAACAATAGCAATTAAGAAAACATTTCTGCACAGGGTGTGTAATTTTAATGTCATTTTTCCTGTCCTTAGAGTTCCCATCCTTCTCTCTGCTCTATCAGATTTATGCATAGAGTGAGGGATGCTTCTGACTTAAAGGGCTGACATTTAAATAAACAAGGCATGGAGTAAAAGCATTCTTATCTCATCAGCAAAATGATAGGTAAGTTCAGGTCTGGACTCCAAAAAATAGACACAGAAGCACTCTGAGATATGTTGGTTCTCCAGAGGTCACTGTGTTGGGCACAGACCAGTCTAGGAGAAAAGTAAGAAAAGGGGTAGGTCTCCTGGGGTTTTGTCACCTCACTGGAGGTCACACCTGAGCTGTGCACTCAAGGATCAAGGACACTAAGACCCCCAATGTTGGGGATTTACACCAGGACAGAACTGTGGCTTTTAGAGGGGAAAGTGGTACACACTTCTACCTTCCAGAAGGAGGTATTGTAAAATAAAAGGCAATGCTGTTTTCCGTTCCCAAATAAACAGTTTGGGTCTTGTGACGGTTTGGGAGTTCCCTGCCCCCCCACACTTGTAAAATGACCCAGACTAGAACTCAGCCAGCTGCAAGTTAAGAGATGAAGCTCTATTTACAGCTCAGCACAATGTACAAGCAGAGATATACACTATAGACAGGAATAGTTACAGAGATATACAAGGTAAAGGTAATGCAGACACACAACTCCCCTCCCAGAAATCAGAGACCCCAGGAGGGGCTCCCAACCACCCTTCCACCTTCTCCCCACCCCCACACCTTACCCCAAGGTTTGCCTTACGTGCAAGGTGAGTTTGGAGGATGGGCCAGGGAGGGTTAGAAGAAAAGCAGTTAATGAAGTTATTCAGCAGAGAGGAGAAGCCAGAGCTAGAGAGCCCAAGACACTGTGCCCCATGACACTGACTGCCTGCTTGAGACACTCTCTTATCTTTTGATGTGGGTTCCTTTTCTAAACATCTCAGCAAGCCTATGAGTGAAGCAGACATCACCATTGTTTTCCTTCACAGCCTAGAGTATAATTTTCTCTATCAAAATATTCCAATTAGCTCAAACCAGCACAGGTCTCAAAGTCTAGGACCATACTTCTGAACCAAGAAATTTCAGCTTTCTTTTTGGAGTGCACACAGTGTCTGATTTATAGTCCCTGTCACACTTCACCATGGTGTCTAAAGAGTTAGTCTTCTCCTGTTGTCTGCCTGGTCCCTCTGTCAGAGGCTGCCACTCTGTAGGAAGGATGTGTTGCTCCTTATCCTCAGCCTTCTTAAAACATGGTTACAGAGTAGCTGACATATTTTTGGTGTTTTGTGCTTGTAAGGTCACCCCGTGGGCTCAGGTCACACCACTGCCCTGAGACTGGTTGACCAGATTTCAGTGAGTTGGAGAGGCTTGCAGGAAGAAGGGAGGACAGACTGGGGTCAGAGGCTGGTAGCTCTCCAGTGGAACAATTACTTCCCAATCTCTTTTGAGAATGAAGCCTCTTCCTGAGATAATGTGGGTAGCAACCCAGCCTCAGCTGAGCAGATTAGAAGAGAGGAGGCCTCAAGGCTCATCTCTAGAAAGCAATTCATGGGGAAATCAGAATCCATTCTTTAGTATCATGGATTTTGTTACAGCTCTCTCTACCCTGCCCTCATTTTTTATAAAACAAATATTATCTGAAAGACAAAATCTACTTCTGCACAGGATTTACCAATTCTTTTACCCTGCCTGGAGGAGATAGTTGAAGTTTGCTGACTGATGCTGTGGAGATAATGATGGAAGCTGAGTTTAGAGATCTTTCTATAAGCTTCCTGCAAAGATTGTACTCCCAGAGGCGTTTGAAATTCCCACCACTGGAGTGATGGGTTTTCTTTTTAATCTCTGCCTAATTTGGGGCCTAAGCACATTTGGCAGAGGCTTCTTTTTACATATTACAGGGTGGCAAGTGATGTTTTGAAACATAGATGGCATTTTACATTAAGAATTCATGCTGGTCTGGTGGTCAAGAGGAAAATGAAACTCATTCTTCCTGCCCAAATTCAGTCTCCTGTTAAAGCTTTCTGCATTTGATTGCAGTTTCTGATTTATCAGCTTCTGTTGCCTAGTTGCTACCCAGGCAGGCTACTAGAAGATTCAAAATAAAAGTCAGAAAACAGACTAGAGCTACTGTGGAAAATATATTTTACTTCTAGGTCTCTGAATTTTAACTCCAAAACATAGTACTTCAGTAAATAGTTTTTTTTTTGCAACTGTGATCTGAAATTACATTTTGCTTAAACAGTCCTGAGAGCCTTAAAGTCACAGAAGCATAGAAAAGCTTTTGTTGGAAAAGACCTTTAAGATCATCGAGTCCAACCATCACCCCAACACCACCATGGCCATTAAACCATGTCCCAAAGTGCCATGTCTGCAAAAAATACTGAGGCAGGCAGCAGGGCTGCTCCATTTCATGTTTTCCAGTGATAAAAATACTCTGTCCAATTCAGACATATAGGGACTAATACATCTCAAAACCCTGAAAATCCATGCTTCCACTAACTCCTCCCTCCTGGCTGGCAAGCAAAGTTATCACTGTGGAAACTGAACACAAAGCCAAGACATCCCTGTTCAAAGCACTGTGGTTATGTAGAGCAGGTGTCCACAGCAGGGAAGTGCCAAAGTCTATTTTGTGCTCTGGGTGTGAGTGGGTGGGAACAAGGGAAGAGCAGTTTGCTCTGACTGCAGCTGGCAGAGGTCACTCAGCTGGGCCTGTAAATATGGAACAATCCCATAAAGTCTGTGAGATGGGTGTGACATGACACAACTTTAGACTATTGATAGGTTTGAAAAAGGAGCAGGCAAACTGCTGCACTGCTCACTGAGGAACCATGAGGGTGGTGGAACACCGGAACAGGTCGCCCAGGGAGGTAGTTGAGGTCTCATCCCTGAAGATATTCAATGTGAGGCTTGACAGGGCACTGGGCAACCTGATCTAGTGGAGGGTGCCCCTCCTTACTGTAGAGGACTAGATGACACTTGGAGGTCCCTTCCAACCCAGACCATTCTATGATTCTACATTTTTCCTAATTTGGGAATGGAAGAGGACACTTCAATAAAGCTTTATAAGCTTTTGATGGGATGTTCAAGTACAGACAATTAGAACTGAAGAAAAAAGACAGGATGTGAGGAATCTGAAGGAGTGGGAAGGGGGTGGCAGTCCCAGCAAAGCAGTGAGTGACTGTGAAGAAGACAAACACAAGAAAATTCATATGGTCATTGCTTGGGAAAGAGTTTGAGAACAAGATAAGAGAGAGCTGAGCAGAGAGCAGATAGGATGTGTCAGTGGAGAATGTTACTGAGTATGGCTCTCAGCAGATACACATCAAAGCTTGCCTGTGCTGTGACCAGCTCAAAACCCAGCTGGTTGTGAAACGGGACTGTACAAATTATCAGTGCCAGGGAATTGTGGGTGCCTGGAACTCTCGACAGCAGTGCCAAATCAACACAATTTGTGAGTCTGTACAGATCTCTGCACGCCTTAAGAGCAACTACAACAAAGTGCCAAAGAGAGAAATGCCCAATCAGGCTTTCATTGCTAAACTTCTTGGATCAATAGCTGGTTTGATGATAGAAGATGATCTCTAGGGGAAAAAAAGAAGTCACTATTTCCACCGAGGAACCTTTCCCAGCTGCAATTATTTGTAATGCAAGGCACCTCCAGTTTGTTTTTGGCAGAGGTTTCTGCTTGAACACACAATTAAGTGTGGCTCTACCTTGCTACAGCTGGCCAAGTCTTAAGCTGGTCCCAGGCAAATGCTATGAACTTTTAAAACACTGTAACCTTTCACAAAGGCAAACGCCACACACATAATTGGTTTTATTTTTCATTTAATTAAGTCTAATAATTTCCAGCACCCAGGGTTATCAGGAGAGAACAGCTTGCTTTTGCTTGATTTCTTGCCATGGTTTTATATTGTTCCTGCCTTTCCTTGGGCCACATAGACTTCTGGCTTTTTCTTACTGCCCAGTAGCAGCATGAAGTCAACTGATAAGGAAGAAGAGACCTCTGAAACTGCCCAGCTGGCTGATTTGGATTCCTCAGATGCTGCTTCTAATAAGGCAAAGAGTGTTGCAATAGTTTCTCTCGGCCTCAGCAACAAATGCCACAAGCTCATGATGAACCATGTCAATGTGTCATTTTTTTTCAGGTGCCAAAGACAGTTGGGGAGCTACCAGGAAAATGCATTCTGGGGTGTGTGTGTGTGTGTGTAAAGGGATGGGGTAAATTAATTAATGCGAGACGATATATAAAAATATTAACAGTTTATTAATATTAAACATTCAGAACTCACATCACCCCAATCACCATTTAATAATAATATTAACAGGCTCTTTGCAACATTAGGAAACTATGTACAGGTTATAACAGGATCTGGAAATAGTTATTAAATATATACATTAATTAAACTCGATATAAACTGGCAGAGAAGGCTTTGCAGTCAGTATACCGCTTGCTCACTAGGTAAGCATAGGACAGAAGGAGCAACTTTCTGCTTAGGGCAGAAGGCAATTAATAATTCCAAGAGGCTTTGGCATTTACCCACAAAATTATTATCTGACAGTACCCAAGGCAGGGTTGCTGTCGGTAGCCGTCAGCGGCTTTAGAGTCTCCCCTGGGCTTCTGGGGAAGGAGGCAGACGATCTCTGACCTGTTCCTGGTTCTCTGGACGATCTGTATTCTCTCCAGGGCTTCCGTCTGGGCAGAAGGCTTTCAGGTACAGGCAGGACGTCTTGCAGTCACGCTGGCGGTGCAGGCCAAATGCGTGGAGGTATCACAGGCACGGGCATGGTACACTGTGTAATGGTAAAGGGCTAAAGGCAAAGGTGAAAGGCAAAGGCCTCTGTGCTCTCTGCTGACCTCCCTTTTATCCAATGCAGCCCGAGACCAATGGGCCTTTGGACACAGGATAGCCAATCCAATGGCAGTTAGCCAAGATTTGCCCATATTAGGTGAAGCCATAGGCTTGCTTTACCCTTCTTTGGGCAGAACACAGCCCTGCACAAGGCGACCCTGTGCACCTTGTTTACCACAGAGTCTGGGCAGGCCACAGACCCCAGACTCAGTGGCTCCAGGCTCTTTGTCCCTTTTCCCTTGGTTGCTCTCCCCAGAACAGCAGGAGGGAGAGCAGAAAAATATGTCTGGGCAAGCCAGGAAAGGTATAAGCCAAATTTGGCCTGCTTAGGCCTACCACGACAGGGGGTGAACATTTTGGTTGCTGTCAAGCACAGTTCAGGCTGAAGAACCTCTGTGCAAGTGTTTCTAGTAGAGGTTTTGCCACTTCACATGCCAGATGAAAGCAGGGGAATTAAGTAGCATAAACAGAGGAAGAGGTTTCTTTCAGTCATGCTTAAACTCCTCATGCTACTTAAGGAACAAAGAACTTCTGGATGTAGGGTGGTGTTAAGTGTAAGATCTTTTCCTGTTTGCATTCAGAGTAACTAGGGAGGCTGATAAGCCATCAGTCTATGAAAATGGAGAACCTTTAGTCCCTCTAGAATGTGTAAGCCTGGAAAAATATAGTTTTGACCAACCCTATACTGGGGATAAGGAGAGCCCAAAGAAGCAATGAACTAGTCACTGTGAGAGTCAGCCAGAAAGGGAACTTCTGCTTCAGAGGTCCAGGCACCCTTTTGTCATTCTTTGTCCATCTTGTCTAACGACCTTGACAAGTCACTGAATTTTTCTGGATCTCAGTTTCCACATCTGTGGCAAGAATTTAAGAGGTTTCTAGATGAAAAGCACTGTGGAGGAGCTAGTTGAGGTTATTATCAGCAGATGTTAAACAGCACTAGTTCTTTTAGGTGCAGAGGACAAATACACATTTAAAAATGATAAACATTACACATCACACAACACTACTTTCTCATATACACAGGAGTTAGCCATGGTCAAAGAATCAGAGAATCACCAAATTGTTTCAGTTGGAAAAGACCTGCAAGGTCATCAAGTCCTTATCTAACTCTACTAAGGCTGGTGCTAAAACCATGGCCCTCAGCAGCACATCTCTGCATCTCTGAAACACCTCTAGGGATGGGTGTTCAATCACCTCCCTGAGCAGCCTGTGCCAGTCTTTCAGAATCCTTTCAGTCAAGAAGCTTCTTCTCATATCCAACCTAACCCTTTCCTGATGCAACTTGAGGGCATTTCCTCTCCTATAACTTTTACTATGGAGAAGAGACTGACACCCACATGGCTCCAACCTCCTTTTAGGGAGTCATAGAGAGGCAGAAGCTGCCCCCTCAGCCCTATTTTCTCCACACAGAACAGCCCCAGTTCTCTCAGCTGCTCCTCCCAAGCCCTGCTCTCCATATCCTTCACCAGCTTTGTTATTCTTCTCAGGTCCCACTTCCAAGGCCTCAATATCTTGTAGTGAAGGCCCCAAAACTGAACCCAGCACTCAAAGTGTACCCAGAGTACAGTAGGACAATCCCTCCCCTGGTGTCACTGGTCACAAATGGCAGCTTTCAAAAGGCTGTCAAAGCTCTGTGAAGATAACTGGCAGCAAACTGAACTCGTGTTGCTGTTTGATCGCAAAAGGCACTCAGTGCTTTGCTGAATCTGTACAGCTAAACCCACTGCCATCATGCATATACCTAGGTACAGTAGAGGAAAACTTGTTAATTTGCAGCAAGTTTCCCTTCTGAGTAAGAAACACAACCAAGGTTTGTTCTCCCAGGGAAGCATGTTGTCCAGAGTATGAAGTAGTCTGATTCCAAGGTAGTGGCTCCAGACAGCTCAGTTTTAGATGAAGAAAGAGGAGGAAGTTGGGATTTCACCTCTCTTTCTGAGAGGGAGCACAGGCATGGCTCAGGGACAAGCAGCATCTGTCACTGTTCACTTCCCACCTTCTGAAGCTGTACTGAGCCAACTGCAATTTGCCTGTAAAATCTTTCAGCGAATCCATCCCTGTTCCTGCTATTTGCAGTAAATATTGAGCTGCACCCTGAAATACCCTNCTGCCAGACTTAGACACTGTGCCTCATGACCCAGACTGCCTGCTCGAGAAACTCTCTTATCTTTTGTTTTGGGTTCTTTTTCTAAACATCTCAGCAAGCCTATGAGTGAAGCAGACATCACCATTGTTTTCCTTCACAGCCTAGAGTATAATTTTCTCTATCAAAATATTCCAATTAGCTCAAATCAGTACAGGTCTCTAAGTCTAGGACCATACTTCTGAACCAAGAAATTTCAGCTTCCTTTTTGGAGTGCACACAGTGTCTGATTTATAGTCCCTGTCACACTTCACCATGGTGTCTAAAGGGTTAGTCTTCTCCTGTTGTCTACAGGAGAAACCATTTCCATGAGAACTGAAACAAAACCCACTGAATACTTCAGCAGCCCTTTAGGAATCACAGAATCACAGAATGTCAGGGGTTGGAAGGGACCTCAAAAGATCACCCAGTCCAACGCCCCTATCCCAGAGCAGGATCACCCAGAACAGATCACACAGGAACGCATCCAGACAGGTTTTGAACCTCCCTTCCAGAGAGGGAGACTCCACAATCTCCCTGGGCAGCCTGTTCCAGTATTCTGTCACCTTCACAGTGCAAAAATTCCTCCTGAGGTTTACATGAAACTTCCTAGCCCTCAACTTCCACCCATTGCCCCTTGTCCTGTCACCAGGCATCTCTGGGAAGAGCCTGGCTCCAGCCTCCTGGAATGACACTACCTGATGCAAAGCTGCTGCTGTGGATGTTTGCCACAGTGAAAACACCAACACCTTAGAAAAGGGTGAAAATTTAGAGATATTGCTAAAGTGAGGCCATTATCATTCCCAGGTAACTATGTGGTCTTTAATGAGGTGGCAAAGTATATGAAGTAGAAATTAGTCCAGACATTAATAATGTTTCTTGATGATCATTAGCCCAAGAGTGCTTAAGGCTGGGATTGTAAAAGGAGTCTAGAGGATAAGTTTAATGTGATCTGGGGGCCTGGGGTGGCTCGAGTGCTTTTTTCTCTTGTTTTTATCAGAAATCCCAGCAGCACTCTGCATACTTGCACATGGTAATGGGCTGCCTGTCTGATATCAGTTGATCCTCTTCTTTATGCAGTGTGTACTGCTTCAGTCTGACCCTGGCTCAGAGTTGCAGCTGGTGCCTTTGGCTCACATTTATCAGGGAAACTAAGCTCTGCCCATTAGGTAATTTATATACTGCAGCTGCTTCTCCATCAAAGTTACCCAGGACGTGCTTGGGCTGTTTCATAGCTCCTGCTGTGCTGGGAGCTTCAGGCAATGACCCAGAGTGATTGTCCTGGCTGCAGGTACTTTCCCCATACCACACCCTCCACTTCTCCTGCTTGAACCCAGATGTCACATTGGCAGAAGAGAAAACATCACGACTGGCTCTGATGCACAGGGAAACTGCCCCTGAACGGCATGGAAAGAGCTGCAGGAAGGGGAGCAGTATGGAAAAAAGCTGCATGGCCTTTCCTCAGTTCTGCTCTGCAGCTTGTCATAAATGAGATAATGGGAGACTGTGCCAAAAGGCAACGTGATACAAGATGGGATGTGTTGTGTGATATTACAGAAAGGGCATCTCATAAACATTACAGGGAGAAATTAGCTGGTGCCCTCATGTGAAGATAGCTAATCTGTTGGCTGTTCATTTATAAAGAGTCTGTTGGACTGCTTTCAGATTCCCTCCCCTCCAACCCTTTTGTAGCTTGCTTTTGTCCTTTTTTCCTGCCTCTTCCAAACCAGTACACAAGGTACTATTAAATCACACTGAAAACCTCTCCATCCTCTGTAACAGACCTGTTGGGGTGGTGCCAGGCACTAAGCCCAGTTGCCCCTACCAGCCAGATAATTCACCTCACATTCTCTCAAATGACTTCAAAGAGCTCCTTTCACTTCTGCTGCATTCCTAGCTCCCTAAATATACCCTCTGCCTTGTAAAGTCTGGGATTACAGTTCCTAATCTGGTTAGTGCTCAGTTCAGCAAGGTGTTAGTGACACAATCATCTGAACAGAGATAAAAGCAGCAGCTACAATCTGGCTCACACCAGATGAGATGCTTTGCTGGTCTGCAAATTAGCTATCCTGTATTATCTTCCCATTTGCCCCATTGTCTCTTGAAGGATGGAGGCTCACACCTCAGCTCTCTTTTAACCTGGTTCAGATCTTTGTTTTGTTATTTATGTAGGAGACACTTCCATGTTTGGGTGTTGCTGAAGCAGGTGCCCAGGGACCTGATAACTGAGACAAATAAAGAAGCTTGAGTTTAGTAGCCAGCATGGAGCTCATCCCTGGGAGAGGTTTGACTCAAGGATGGCACTTTCTTTGTGCTGTGAGAGTAAGAGGTAGATAAAGTATACAGTGGCAGATGCTGCAGAGGAGAGAAGGAAGGGAAGGGAGCAGGATCTTGTGCAGACTGCTTGGCTGTGGGGAAAAAGAGCAATCTCTTGCTTTCTTCAGGAAGTTAGTGATGAGCTCAAGAGTTAAACTCTGCTGAGCTATGCATGTTGTAAGAGATGGAACACTGGAACACTCTAGAAGAAGATCTTTGTGTTTACTCTGGGCCACCTGTAAAGGGATGGGGTAAATTAATGCGAGATGATATATAAAAATATTGACAGTTTATTAATATTAAACATTCAGAACTCACATCACCCCAATCACCATTTAATAAGAATATTAACAGGCTCTTTGCAACATTAGGAAACTATGTACAGGTTATAACAGAATCTGGAAATAGTTATTAATATATACATTAATTAAACTCGATATAAACTGGCAGAGAAGGCTTTGCGGTCAGTATACCGCTTGCTCACTAGGTAAGCATAGGACATAAAGGAGCAACTTTCTGCTTAGGGCAGAAGGCAATTAATAATTCCAAGAGGCTTTGGCATTNGGCACACTGTGTAATGGTAAAGGGCTAAAGGCAAAGGCAGAAAGGCAAAGGCCTCTGTGCTCTCTGCTGACCTCCCTTTTATCCAATGCAGCCCGAGACCAATGGGCCTTTGGACACAGGACAGCCAATGAAATGGCAGTTAGCCAAGATTTGCCCATATTAGGTGAAGCCATAGGCCTGCTTTACCCCGTTCTGGGAAGAACACAGCCCTGCACAAGGCGACCCTATGCACCTTGTTTACCACAGGGTCTGCTCAGGCAAGGGACCCCAAACTCAGTGGCACCAGGCCCTTTGTCCCTTTTCCTACCATTGCTCTCCCCCAAAACAGCAAGAAGGAAAGCAGAAAAATATGTCTGGGCAAGCCAGGAAAGGTATAAACCAAATTTGGCCTGTCTAGGCCCACCACGACACCACCATAACTGGCTGCACCACTGCATCAAAATAATGTAGGCAGACCTGCAGAATGGTGAAGAAGAATTAATGTTCTTCTAAATGCTGGATATTCTCACAGAAGAAAATTGTTCTGGTTTTTAAATTACCAGTTCTCTGTTTTCACAAAAATGGTTTGTCTTTTGCCACAGAATCAGAGAATCCTATTGTTTAGAAGGTATAACTCCACCAAGTCTGGTGCTAAACCATGACCCTCAGCACATCGCTGCCTCTTTGAAATACCTCCAGGCATGGACATTCAACCCCCTCCCTGGGCAGCCTGTGCCAGTCTTTGAGAATACCCAACCTAACCCTCCCCTGGTGCAACTTGAGGCTGTGTCCTCTCCTCCTATCACTTATTACTATGGAGAAGAGACCAACCCCTGCCTCACTCCAGTCTCCATTCTTCGTGTTCCTCTTTATGTCCCTGGCCAAGTTTAGTTGTCTCTGCTCTTCTGCTCTGCTAACCTGACACCTGGCTTTTCACACAACTTCTTTGTAGTCCTCCCATGTGGCCCCTTCCACGTCTGCCTTCTTCCTTCTTGGCATGCACTGCTCCTGGGCTTAGAGGATATGGTCCTTGAATACTGCACAGTTTTCTTGGGTCTCTCTTCCCTCCTGGGCTTTATCCCATGACACTTGGCCAAGTGTGTTCCTGAAGAGGATGAAGTCTGTGCTCTTGAAATCCACAGCAGTGAGTTTGCTGAGGATCTTACAAGATTGGAGGATCTTAAAGGAGAATCTTAAACTTTGTGGTCACTGAGTTTCACATCACTCATCAGCCCCTCCTTGTTGATGAGGATGAGGTCCAGCATAGCAACTTTTCTTGTGGGCTCCTTTAACACTCTAAGGAGGATGTGGAGGAACATTCAGTGTAGCAACCAGAACTTGCTGCCAAGTCCTGCCAGACCTTTCCTGGCAGCTTTGTGCTGTATTCATGCCAAACAGATGATAAAAGCTGGCAGTCAGGGTTGTGTTTTGTGGTGCAACTCATGGCTGAGAGGAAAAGCTACACTGCATAAAGTAGCTCCTTCCAAGCTCTTACTGACCTACCTAGGCCATATTATCTGCACCTCTGCCTCCTATACCACCACATTTAGGCTGTTAGGTTTCAATAGTGGAGGATGTCTCCTACAGTGTTTGCAGAGTGCCTTACAGAGTGGGGTTCCAGTCAGGAGGAGACTCATACAAATGCACTGAGGGTGAAACAGAATCAGTCACAAAACAATGGGGGTTGGTAGGGTGTGGAAATCATTGAGTCCACTCCCCCTGCTAAATTAGGGTCACCCAAAATCTCTTCCAACTAGATTCTGTGAAACCTCTTTTCTCATTTCCCAGATGGATTTTATTCCTTTGCACAGGTTGCGCAGGAACATACCTAGATGGGTTTTGAAAACCTCCAGAGGAGACTCCACAACCTCTCTGGGCTGCCTGCTTCTGTGCTCCAGTACCCTCAGGAAAGAATTTTCTTATGCTTACATGACACCTCCTGTGGTCTAGTTTGTTTCCATTGCCCCTTGTCATATCAGTGTGCATCACTGAAAAGAGCCCAGCCCCATCCTCTTGACCTCCATCCCATGGAAACTGATCAGCACTGAGAAGATCTTCTCTCAGTCTTCTCTTCTCCAGGCTAAACAGCCTCAGATGTCTCAGTCTCTCCTCATAAGAGACATGCTCCAGACCCTTCAGCATCTTCGTAGTCCCCATTGAACTCTCTCCAGTAGTTTCCTGCCCCTCCTGAATTGAGGAGCCCAGAACTGGAGACTACTCCAGGTTTGGCCTCACTAAGGCAGAGGGGGAGGAGAAGCTCCCTCAACCTGCTGGCCACACTCTTCTCAATGCATCCTAGAATGCCATTTGTCTTCTTGGCCACAAGGGCTCGTTGCTGGTTCATGGTGAACTTGTCCACCAGGACTCCCAAGTCCTTCTCCACAGAGTTCTAATAAAGCTTTACCTTGGCAATGTCAGACCAATCAACAACAGTATGGGCTCTTTGCTCTTGATTTAATTTTTTTTTTTCATGTGCACACACAAAATGACTCTTTGGACTGTGCAGAGTCTAAACAGAGCACAGCAATCATTTGGCAGTGTTGCTCCCTTAAGCCACAGGGTTTTGTCCAGTACAGTTCTACAGCAGTGCCAATTACCATCTTAAAGACAAATGGCCTATTAGTTGTCAACCATTATCCCTTATTAACACTATCCACTTAAGTTGTGATTTGCCAGTTGCTGGTCCTTGTAAACACATAAGACTGCACCACTTCTATTTTACGCTGAGATGCCTTCCAGTGAGGGCAGATGATCAAATCCAGCCCTTCCAGCACTCCATCCAAGTTTTACCTCCTCCAGCTGTTTGTAGCTTAAGAGTGAGACCCTGAGAAGGCAAAAGAGGTGGTACCAAACCACTACCAGAATGCCTTCTTCCCATGTCCCCATATGTCTTCTCAGCTCTCTGTGATGACAGAGAAGGGCTAAAGTGATTTCTGGTTTACAGGGTAACTTACTCGTCCAGTTCCACATCACAAGCTACTTCTGCACAGAGAGGAGTCTCACTCAGTCAGAACCATGCAGGCAGATCTTTCTCCACCAACCAGCACCCAATTTTTAGCAATGACTCCTCCCTTCCAGATGTGTCTGACAGCAACTAAGATTCAAAGCTGTGTTTGTTTCTATCATGGTTTACTCAATGTCTCCATTACCTGCAAAAAACAGTCAGAAAGCAAGCTACCTTCAGCTTTTGGCCCTTGATTTTCAATGTCATTTACATTCCAAATTGGCATTTGGTGTCACAGCCAAAATTGGCTTTACTAGAAACATGGTGGCCAGTAGGGACAGGGAGGTGATCATCCCACTGTTGAGGCCTTACTTCAAGCACTGCGTTCACTTCCAGGCCCCTCATTACAAGAGGCACACTGAGGTGCTGGAGCATGTCCAGAGAAGGGCAGCAAGGCTCATGAAGGGCCTGGAGCACATGGCCTGCAAGGAGCATCTGAAGGCACTGGGGGTGTTCAGTGTGGAGAAAGGGAAGCTGAGGGGAGATCTCATTGCTCTCTACAGCTACCTGAAGGGAGGCTGGAGTGAGGAGGGGGCAGCCTCTTCTCCTTGGTGACAAACAACAGGACCAGAGGAAATGGTTTCAGGCTGCATCAGGGAAGGTTCAGGCCCGATGGGTTCTCAAACATTGGAATGGTCTGCCCATGGCAGTGGTGTAATCACCAACCCTAGGGGTGTTCAGCTGCCATGTGTGCCTGGGGCTTAAGGCTGAGGATTGGACTGGATGATCTCTTCCAACCAGATATACTCTGTGATTCTATGAAACCTCTTTTCTCATTTCCCAGATGGATTTTATTCCTTTGCTAAAGAAGGGTAGAAAAAAACCCCCAACTCTACACATCATCTGGATCCTCAAACAGAACCCAAAATGATGCATGAATAGATGTCGTGGGTCAGGGTATTATTTTTTCTGCTCTTAGCAGTAAAATTTCCTGCTCTGGTAGTTATTTTCTTTTCCCTTTCTAGTTTTTTCTAACAGAATACACTGGGCCACTGCTAATATACCTGCTCTTCTACGTTCGTCTCTCGACTATTTATGACCAGAGGGAAAGCAGGAAGAACTTCCGCCATCCAGTGGTCCAGTAAGTGACACTTGTGTGAACTATTCGCCCAGGGGACGGGGAGCCAGGGGCATGGAGGATTCAATTGAGGGCTGAGAAGGCCACAGAGGGTGTGAGGCTGCATCTGAGATCATCTGTGATCTGAGAGTCGTTGGGAGTTCCGGATTGCAGTTGGCGTTTTAGCAGCACTTGTGAGACTGATGAGAAATTGGAGTCCCAGTTACAGTGGTGGCTGCAGCTGGTCACGATGGCAGATGCAGTAGCATTCTAGATGTGCAGCTTGAGCTGAAGGGGAAATAATAGACACAGTGGGTAGGAACTCAAAGGCACAGTTAGCAGAGAAGAAAGGATGAGACTTCAGGTCCCAGCCCTCATCTCTTCACAACACGTTGCCACTCAGAAGATGAGTGGTATGGGCATCCAGCACAGAAGATAACTACCCCTACACCAGCTTTCACCCAGGCAGAACCAGGAGGAATGCTGCGAGGTCTGCATGCCATGAGTCAGGTCATGAACAAGTGAGAAACCAAAAACAGGCACCACAGCAATTCAGAACTAGTGCTCTAGATTTTCCAAATGAACCTCTTCAAACTGTGATTGTTCCCCAGTGCCATACACAACACCTGCGAGTTCTGAAAGACTTCTAAGAAGCAAACTCCTTAGTCACAACCAAAATAAGAACTCAGCCACTGTTCTGGATCATCACAGAGCACAGGTTTCATCTAATCATACATAAATGAATCAGAGGAGCTCATAGAAGAGCATAAACCAGGTAGTTTTGCTTCTCTCCATCACTGGAAAAGTGATGCCAACAAGGAAAATTAACCAGCTTCTATATAACATAGCAGGAACTGACTGCAATGTAACTTCCTTAGCCTGCCTCAGGAGCATGTCAAAAAGCAATGAAGAGAGGACAGCCAACCAAGATAACTTTTGAAAACCTTCAACAGCTCCCTGTCATTCTCAAGTGTTTTGAAGGACTCTGGAAGAAGCAAAGCAGAAATGATCAATAGCAGGGATTAAGAACTGTTGCAGACAAGAAAGGGGCAAGCAGATACACACAATAATCTCTCAAGGCACTGCACCCAACAACTCTGCCCCTCAGCAGGAGGGTAGGTACCATAGAATGGTTCAGGTTGGAAGGAACCTTAAAGATGATCTAGTTCTGCCCCCCTCCACATGACACATCCTACTAGACCAGGTTACTCAAGGCCCCATCCAACCTGGCTTTGAACACTTCCAGGACTGGAGCCTCCACAACTCTCTACAACTTGTTCCGGTGCCTCACCAGCCTCATGGGGAAGAATTTTATCCTAATGTCCAATCTAAATGGAGCTTCTTCCCATCTGAGGCCATTACCTCCTCATCCTGCCACTACAAGTCTTTGTGGAAAGCCCCTCTTTTGCAGCTTCCAACACCTTACCACCAAACATGAGCAGATACCAGCTTAGCAAAGCACAGACCAAACCTTCTGGGAGTGTGAGTCAGGCAGAACCATCACACTTAAGGAATTTACTTCTCTTCAGTGTGACTGTCCCCATTCTGGGGAACTAATGCCTGGTGGAGGGGTGAAACATGATCAAGGAAAGCTTGTTGGCTGCCTAAGTTGGAGCACTGGAAGTAGATGGATGCCAAGGGAAATAAGATCCTCAAGGAACTGTACTCCTTTCCCACACTATGATTGTAGAATCAAAGGAGCAGGTATACAGCAGAGAAACACAGAGAACACTAAACCCATTTACAGATGGAAGAGCAGAGACCTGGAGAGACATTGAGTTAGTGAAGCTGGGAATGAGAGCAGAATAGCTGGATTGAAATCCAGGCCTGCAAGATGCTTGCTTTCCCTTTGTTGCTTGTACACTTAAAAGGAGAGACACTCTGGTAGCACGGAACAGCCAGAAATATCTTTAACCTTCTTTTACATGGGCAAGGATGTGTAGAATCTTTGTAGTGACTGCTCCTTAATGGGTTCACCTGAGGTCTCCATCCTAAACCAAATTCATTTTAAAACTCCCAAAGGTGGAAGTTTGTTTCAGACTTTGGATAAGTCACCGTTTGAAATTTTCTTAGCTCAACTCTCTCTAGTTTAATTACTTTAAAATGGTTTAATCTTTGACTCTGGCTACCATACAAAATGCACAATTAAAGCATTTGAGACTGCACATGCTGAAAACCTCTTTTGATTGATGTCTTGTAATTGGTGTGCAGTGAGATGGGCTCAGGTAGCCCAGGAAATGTAAGGAGGAGAAAACGCCACCAGGAATCACTCTTGATGCTTGTTTCCGAAACTCAGCATTATGAGATGCAACCCATTCTTGGAAGCAAATCAGCAACGCCTGTTATTGTTTCATAACCCTCCTTAACAGAGAATCAGCACAAGAATTCTGACAGCAATTACCTCATTTCTTTGTAAGAGGCAACAAAAAAACCATTGGAACGGATTGACTTTGCGACAAAGCCTCATTTTCGTGTCCGCAAGGAAATGAAATGCAAACTACCTCCACGCAGCCCCTCCAGTTGGCAAAGGACAAGGAAACCATTCAGAAGATATTCAGAACGGTTTTTAAATGTCAGACACATCCTCCACGAGCATTAAGGTGGCATTAAAACATGGGAGACGTCTTCTGGCAAAGCAGAGCAGACGCCTGCTTGTACACACAGCTGTCCTGTTTTCATGCCTTGCCAGGGCTGTGCAGCACATTCAGAGCTCGAGGAGCTCTTCTTAATTCAAGGCTAGTAAAAAGAAGTTGCTTCCCTGCAAAATAAAAGCAACTTCACATGACACTGAAAATGATTTCATTAATCCTCCAGATGCTTCAATTGAGACAAAAATCTTAAACCTGGTGATTTTGGTGTGACTCTGCAGTTTGGGAATATCAGTTCCTTTTTTCCTTTTGTGACATTAAACTGTGGAGTAATAAAAAGCAATTTTTCACTTACCTTAA
>VWYK01117115.1:658-11571 GCA_013399775.1 Semnornis frantzii | reverse complement strand
CCATTCTATGATTCTAAGATGAGAGCTCAGACACCTGTAGCACACCATCCAGGTACTTACAGCATGGCTGTGCATGAACATCCTAGAAAGCTTTAAACTACACTCTTCTGTACAAATGGACTCTGTCAGGGATGAAGGTTAATGGTTATAAACTGAAATAGAGTAGATTTAGTTTAGAAAATAAGGAATAAGTGCTTCACTGTGAGGGTGTCAAGGCACAGGAACAGGTTGGCCAGAGAGGTCATGGATGCCCCATCTCTGAAGGTGTTCGAGGCCAGGTTTGATGGGGCTTAGATAGACCACTTGATCTAGTGGAAGATGCCCCTGCATATGGCAGGGGGTTGGAACTAGAAGATCTTTAAGGTGTCTTTCAACTTGAACCATTCTATGATTGCATGAAGCTCTGAGGCTGGCTGTCCTTCCTATAAGGCAGTGAGAGCCTTGCCTTGGTGCAAGTTTCCTTTCCCTAGGTACTGGATGAGATCTCTGCTAGAGAGCAGATCAACAACCACACAGTTGGCCTCAGAGAGCTGCAAAAGTGCCATAGCTTGGAAGCAGCCTCCATGCATCCACTGCAGCCCTCCCAGCTGTTGATGTTGCCTCTGCCAACCCAACTTCATCCCAGCAGCTACAGTGATGTACAGAAATGGCATTGTCACTGAGTGTGGCAGCTCTCCACTGGCAGTGCTGGCTTCCCATCAGTCTCAGGCAGTGATTTAAATTGACTTGAGGTTTTCCCAGTATCAGCAGGCTGGGATGGGAGCAGCTTTCATCAAATGCAGATGCCAGCCCAAATCCAGTGCTGTTGGAAACAGTAGCACCTTCAGGTGCCATAGAAAGCCCAGCAATAGGGGTGGGTTAGACAGAGAATTGCTAATTAGCTTTTTGGGGCCAAGGTATTAAACCTAGCCACAGCTACCCAACTGCCAGCTCATGACTCTGTTTAAATTTTTATGAGCTGCTCAATGGTTATTAAACTTGGTGCACTTGCTCTTCAGCACAAAATTGTCATAATATGTCACAAGAAGAGAGTACTTGAGAAAGAATAGGCTCTGCTGACGTGTGAGAGGAATGAGCTCCCTGGGCTCTCTGCAGCACCTTCCATGTTGCAGGCCCAGAGTCATCTCAAGGACCACAGGGAAGGTGGCAGGAGCCTCTCCATCACTGCCGGCCTGGGGCTGGTGATTGCTGTACTGCAGGGGCATGGCTGAGTCAGGATGGCAGAAATCAGATAAGTTATTTGCAGAGTGAGTCACAGGAGAAGCAATTGTTTCCCAGCACAAAAGCCTGCCAGGACATAGGGAAGGGTTGAGAGTTAAATAAGTGATGGAAGAAGTGATGGAAAACCACTGAAGTTGGTTGAGAAATTGTTGATGCCTTGGAGCCACATGGAAAGAGGGACAGGGCAATGTGCTGAGATCACAGATCACAGAATCACAGACACACCCAGTTTGGCAAAGTCCCTCAGGGTCACCAAGTCCAACCTATAGCCCTAATCTATAAGATTCAAGGGGCAATGGGTTTAAACTGGCAGAGGGGAGATTGAAACTGGATGTTAGGAGGAAGTTATTTACAGTGAGGGTGGTGAGGCACTGGCACAGGTTGCCCAGGGAGGTTGTGGCTGCTCCCTCCCCGGAGATGTTCAAGGCCAGGTTGGATGAGGCCAGGTCACTACCTGTGCTAGTGGGAGGTGTCCCTGCCTATGGCATGGGGTTGGAACTAGATGATCCTTGAGGTCCCTTCCAACCTTACCATTCTATGATTCTATGATTCACCTTAAACCATAGCCCCAAGCACCACATCCAAGCCACCCTTAAACACATCCAGGCTGGGTGACTCCACCACCTCCCTGGGCAGCTCATTCCAGTCTCTGACCACTCTCTCCAGGAAAAACTTTTTCCTAATGTCCAATCTAAACCTCCTCAGCCTCAGCCTGAGGCCATTCCCTCTTGTTCTGTCTCCGGTTAGCTGTGAGCAGAGCCCAGCAGCAGCCTCTCCACAATGTCCCTTCCGGTAGCTGCAGACAGCAATGAGCTCCGCCCTCAGCCTCCTCTGTTTCACATTAACCATTCCAGCTCCCTCAGTCGTTCCTCATCAGATTTATTCTCCAGGCCCTTCCCCAGCTGCTGAACATCTGGAATCAGTGTGCTGGGAGGCAAGGGAGGTGGCTTTGCTTGGGGCTGGACAGCAATTGTCCCAAGAACATGGGAACAGGAGATTGCCATTGCTGAGTGAAACCTGTAAGTTCCAAAACATTTTTTTCATCTACGATTTTTTTCTTTTTTAGCATTATTGCTTCTTTGTTTTTCAGCTTGGAATAAATTGCTCTTTTGTGAACGCTGAATCCCACTCCAGCATCCCAGACCACCACTGGATGTGAGAGGTGTTATTAAAGGTGCCTAAGCTTGGACAGATAGACTCATCCTTGCTCTCCCAAATCCTGTGCATGATGATCTTTGTTGGATTTCTCTGAAACTGGAAGAGGTCCCAGTGGAAGCATCTTGCTTCAGGAAAGCTCAGCACACGGTGGTCTCTCCATTGTGCCATGTACAAGGCTACTGACCATGTCTGAATTAACAACTAACCTTTCCTTTGAACTTTCTTTGTTAATGGCAGCAGTGACAGCAAAAATGGTTTCAAGTTTCATATTTTGCAGCTGTCTAGAGAGTTTTTTTAATGAATCACTGAACTGAAGATCTTCTGTGTCTAGGATCTGGGTGCATAAGAACCAAGACTCACTTCACTTAGATCTGACACCAGTGTGGCTAAGTTATACACATCTTAGCTCTTCTCATCAAGTCTCTGCTGAACAAATGCATCATTAAGATGATCTACAGCCTTAAAGAGTCATTTAAGCTCCCCTCCACCCAAGCTCAGTCCTAGCAAATTTGAATTCTTCCATGCGATTGCCTCTAAGCAGGCTAATTCCTCATGTAGCAGGCTTTCTAGTGTGCATTGCAGTTCTGTTGAACACTTCATCTGACCCTTCACGTCAGCTTCTTCTGTTAGAGTCCATGGGATCTGTTATCATCTTAGCTTTTCTTTGAGCTTGAGCCATTTCTGCCATTGAGTGTTCTGTCTAGGTGTGGGACTGTGATGTCTTCGAGGGTAATTTTTTCGGACCAGTCTGGAAAAAGACTCTTTACATTTCAAATTCCGAATGTATTCTCATAGCTGGTAAGTTCCTGCACAGCTTTCCTCTGTATTTAATCAGCTTTGCCATTAATTCTGTCTTTACTCCAGTGCCTTGCTTACCTCAGTCTTTCTGCCACATCAATATCCTCAGCGTCTTCCTCACAACAGCTTTCCTCAGTTCTTACTCAGCCATCAGAGAATCACCAGCTGGGCCTTTTCCTTAGAGGAAATGGAGAGCTTTGTGCTTGATTTGCACAAGGTCACTAGAATGAGATAGCAGCAACTGAAATGTCACCAGAATGTCTATCCAGGCCTTTGATCCAGAGTGGGAATGATTTCACTCAGCTTGCTACAAACTACTGTCTTTAAAAAAAAAGAGATGTTTTGTAAGCTTCAACAAATCTGTGGAAACAAATTTCTTTTGGAAGTAAATAACTCCCTAGAGGGAAAGTTAAACATCTAATTTTAAAGCCCTACACCCAAATGACTTCAGTAAACTCTTCCTGAGCCAACAAGAACTTTTGAAAATCCTGTCTCAGTATTGCACTGGACACAGGTAATGAAACTGTTGCTTAATATTGCTTTTTCCTGGGTTGTAGGCACTGGAGACAGATAAGCAAGGAAAGGAAATCAATTGAGCACGGAAAGATGAGAAGGTGAAACCTTTGCACTGCAAGTGAAAAGCTGGAGAACTGCCTGGTTCCTGGTTGGTCCCACAAAGTGCTGTGCTTTTTTATACCAGATAAACTTTCTGTGAACTCAAACTACAGGGAAACCTTCTGTATTAACTGCTTATGTGAGCAATCCAAGCTGTGCTAACTGCTAGTTGTAAGCTGAAGTTTCACAGTCTGCATGAAAAGTTTATCCGAAGGGCCAAGGACACCACCTGCAAGCGGTCCCCAGAGGAATGAGAAACAATGGCCAACAGGGGAAGATCAAATGCAAAACAAGGGGCACTTTGAACAGATAGTGAGGACCTACCCTCTTGGTTCTCTCACAGCTTGCGCCTTAATGACTTACACCAATTAGAGAATTCCACAATGGTTTGCATCTGGGTCATTTGGGCCAGCTGCTTGGGGCAAGGGCTTGTCCCTTAATGATTTGGACCAACTGCTTTGTAATGGGCTGGCCTGAACAGTCTGTTGGAAGGGCATATAAGTGCATGTTCATATTCAATAAATTGGCATTGCTTGGATCGTATCGATCTGTGCATGTCTCTGTCCAGGATCTCTCACCAAAGAAGACATCCCAGGAAAGAGAATTGCTGTTTCAAACTGTTCAAAAGCATAGAATAGAATCATAGAATCACAGAATGATAGGGTTGGAAGGGACCTCAAGGATCATCTAGTTCCAACCCCTCGCCATAGGCAGGGACACCTCCCAGTAGTACAGGTCACTCAAGGCCTCCTCCATCCTGGCCTTAAACACCTCCCTGGGCAACCTGTTTCAGTGCCTCACCACCCTCACTGTAAAGAACTTCCTCCTAACATCCAGTCTAAATCTCCCCTAAATGATGTGCAACGATAGGCGCAGCACAGGGAGAGCAGTCGAATATTCTTTCACACATCCTTCACTGACATCTATCATCATTTGGAAGAGAGGAGATGAAGATTCCCATCAGACTTCTTTGTTTAATTGCTCTTATTGCTTCTGTCACTTGATGAGAGCTTGTGTGTGCTGATCTGAGGCTAGCCTGTCCATCAGAGGAGTGTGACACCCACCCAGACACACCACAGGGGCACTGCACCAAGAGAGGCATCGTGTGTGTGAAATGCCAAGCAGCTACTTGGTGATTAGCTGGTTTAATGCAGAAGATCAATCAGCATTCATTTATAGGGTCAGGAGGCTGCTTGTGAGACTGCTGACGCAGCGACGGCGCTCACCGTTTGTTTGCCATTAAAATTCAATTTGTAATCTGTCATTAAAATTCTCTTCTGTTCCCAGACCAACTGCTCCCACAAGCTATGTGAAACTGCACATTCCCTACATGGATTTGCACCCACCTTGCATGGCTGTGAAGCATACGGAGAAGGCAGTACCTCAGGGGCAGCAAGCAAAGAGCTGTGTCTGAGCTTGTGGGGCTCAGCTGCCTTCCCAAGAGAGCTGGATTGGGGGCAGAGACAGAGCATCCATCCATGTCCCTGCAATGGGTTGGTGTCCTAGGGCTGGTTCCCACCATGAGCTTTATATAAGGGTTCACAGAGGAGCATTCAGAGAACCAGAACCCATTCTGTGACACCAAGCTGTGTGGCACAGTCGACTTGATAGAGGGCAGGGATCCATCCAGAGGGACCTGGACAGGCTGCAGAGGTGTGCCCAGGCCAACCCCAGGACATTCAACAAGGCCAAGCAAGTGTAAGGTCCTGCACCTGGGTGGGCACAATCCAAAGCACAGCTCCAGGCTGGGTGGGGAATGGCTGAGAGCAGCCCTGAGGAATAGGCTCCGGGGGTGTGTGGTGATGAAAAGCTCAAGATGAGGCTGCAGTGTGAGTGCAGCCCAGACAGCAAATGTGTGCTGGGCTGCAGCAAGAGCAGTGTGGGCAGCAGGGCAAGGGAGGGGATTCTGCCCCTTGGCTCTGCTCTCCTCAGACCCCACCTGGAGTCCTGTGTGCAGTTCTGGAGCCCTCAGCACAGGAAGGACATTGAACTGTTGGAGTGAGTCCAGAGGAGACCTCCTCCAGACCTCCTCTAGACCACCATAATGCCTTCGTCTTTCATCCCACAGGAGCTCCACCTGTCTGCAGGCACAGCCTGCATAGAGAGGTGGTGTAGAAACCCCTCACTACCAAAAACCATTCTGGAGCATGTCAAGATCTCTCTACTGAGCCTTCCTCCCACAGCTGGGAGGGAAGTGGCTGCAGTTGCTCACTCTGAAGGAACAGATGCAACCCTTTCTCCTACTAAGCATCAACAGAGGTCTCCAAGGAAGATACACTGAATACTCTGATTTTCTTTGACCTCATTCTACCTAATCAGCCAAACCAACCTGCTGGTGAAATGGAAGTGGGCCTGGCAGACAGGAAGTAGAGCATTTGTTTTTTAATTTCAGGATTTGCAGCACACTGGATACAAATTATGATATCTACAAGTGGGTCAAATATCCTTCTGAAACGGAGAAGAACCAGAAAAGCACTGCAAGACTAATGTCTGCTCAATTTTCCAGAACAGTTTGGGTAATGGTTTCCAGGGAGCAACAACTACTGAAGTGACATGGGTAGTTTCAGGTAGTGCATGTAGGACAGGCTATGACAAGGGACAGTTGTCACACAAGGGTACAGATGGCACTTCTAATGTCTACAGTGACTTCTACATGAAAATGCATCATCACTCACAGTATAACCTAACCAACCATATGAGGAGACAACATATGCCAGCCTACATATTGCAGTGCTTCTGAGGTTTTCCAGCTCTGCTGCTTGTCATCTCGGAGATGTTTGTTTCTTAACCATTTCCCTGCTGGTCTCCCATGGGGGTTCTTGGCATCAGGATCTCTCAGGGGCACTGGGCACTGCAGAGGCCTTGTCCCTCTGTAGATGTGCCTTTCCACACCACAATGTTGACATTGCCTGGTTGCAGCCGTTGCACACTCTCATAGAATCATAGAATGATAAGATTGGAAGGGACCTCAAAGATCACCTAGTTCCAACCCCCTGCCATAGGCAGGGACACCTCCCACTAGTACAGGTTACTAAAGGCCTCCTCCAACCTGGCCTTGAACACCTCCAGGGAGGGAGCAGCCACAACCTCCCTGGGCAACCTGTGCCAGTGTCTCACCACCCTCACTGCAAACAACTTCCTCCTAACATCCAGTTTCAGTCTCCTCTCTGCCAGTTCAAACTCATTGCCCCTTGTCCTGTCATTGCAAGACCTTGTAAACAGTCCCTCCCCAGCCTTCCTGGAGCCCCCTTCAGATCCTGGAAGACTACTCTAAGGTCTCCTGGAAGCCTTCTCTTCTCCAGGTTGCAGAGCCCCAACTCTCTCAGCCTGTCCTCATAGCAGAGCTGCTGCAGCCCTCTGAGCATCTTCATGGCCTCGTCTGGACCTGCTCCAGCAGTTCCATGTCTTTCCTGTGCTGGGGGCTCCAGAACTGTACACAGGACTCTGGGTGGGGTCTTCTTACCATCCAAAAGACAGGGCCCCATGAAATGATAACAGGCACCAAAACCAGAGCAAACCTAAAGCAGAATTGGTGCCCTCCAAGCTTGGAGCAGACATCACCAGGACTTTCTGACTGACTGCTGCATTCATGCAAGAAGGCTTCTGCCTGACAAATGTGTTTGAATTCTCTGAGTACATTGAGGCATCTCTAGATAAGTATGTAATAGAGGACATCATCTATCATGATTTCAGGGAAGCGTTTGACAGTGTGCCACAAGGGGAGGATGATTTACAAAGTGAGACAAAAATGGTATAAGAAAACTATTGATATCACTTACAAATCGGATTGACAGTTAGAGGGAGAGGGTAGGGATGGGGCATATGGCATAAGGCTGGACAAAGACTAAGTTTCTTTGAATAATGCTCAAAGTAACCCTAATCTAATAGCCCTGAGTACTTGGGACAAGGAGAAAAAAAGAAAGCAAATGTGTAGGAGCTGAGCCAGCTTGCCTGAAATGAAATTGCCTTCCAATACTCAGCAAGGCAAGAGAATAGGAGGCAAAAGCAGTCAGGAGTCATACTCCATGAGCCATTAATGAAACCTAATTTGGAGGGCAACTCAGCATAGCAGACTCCCACAGGACTCTGCAGCCACTCCACATCAGGGATAAGACTGCTCTGCCTGCATTGTGGGAACAGGCTGGCCAGTACATATGAGCAGAATACATTGCTATTGCAATGGTTTGGTGCTGGGTCACTGAAAGGTCTGTCTGAAAATCTTGCTGCAAACTGGCATCACCAAAATGTCTGACTCTCTCTGACATGGTCATTTTGGCTGAAGGGTGTCTGGGTGCCCTAGGTGAACATTCCCAAGCACAGGGACATTTTGCAAAAAAACATTTGCCATGAGCTGGTCCACTCACAAAGTCCATGACAGCAGAGGGAGATAGGGGGCACATGCAAATCAGTGTGATTTAATCAGGTTGCTGCTAGCACTGTGAGGAAGAGGGATGTGTTTGTTATCAGGCAGAAGGATTTAAACATCTAACCCTCATAATCCTTGCATGACATGCACACTAGTTCTGGTGTGCTGAGGTGGGCATGCCATGCTCTGATGGTTTGGGAGTTACCTTCCCCCTTCACTATGAAAATCACCCAGACTAGACTCAGCAGGTTGGAAGTTGACTGAAGCTCTATTTACAACTTAGCAGAGATATACACAATAGACAGGAATAGTTACAGACATATACAAGTTAAATGTCATACAGAAACCCAATCCCCCTCCCAGAAATCAGAGTCCCCAGGAGGGGCTTCCAACCACCCTTCCACCTTCTTTCCACCCCTCTACCTTACCCCAGGGTCTGGCTTATGTGCAAAGTGAGTTTGGAGGATGGGCCAGGGGGGTTGGAAGCAGAGCGGTTAGTTAGGTTAGCAGAGAGGCCAGCACACACATACCAGCTAGAGGGACTGAGGCTCTCTCTGTGTTATCTGTGCTTGTGTTCTTGTTCTTATACATCTCAGCAAGCCTATGGGTGAAGCAGACATCACCATTGTTTGCTTTTCACAGCCTACCATCTAATTATTTTCATTAAAATATTGCAATTAGCCTCAAACCAGCACACATGCTCACTGTAATGGGCAAGTTTTGCTGAGCCCCTGCCAAGGACAAGCAGCAGGGGAGCATTGCTGGAGCTGTTCTGTCTGGAAGCAGCTGGCAGTTTGGCCCAGCAGGTCTTACACAGAAAGAGCACTTGGAAGAGGGAGAGAGATTGCTGCCGATTTCCTGGGACCTCTAAGGCACTCAGAGGAGTTGTGTCTGCAGCTCAGAAAACCTGGATCAGTTCCTCAATCCTGCCCCGCTGCCATCTCACTTACTTGCTAGGGCAGGAAGACCTCTGGAGTGGGACTGGTTCTTGTGCAACTTGTGCAATTGATTGCAAGTGAGCTCCTGGCCCTTGGATCTGTTGAGCTACTACCAAGCCATGTTGCTCCTGACAGGCTCTGGAAAGGTCATAGAGTAGTAAGGTTGGACGGGACCTCAAGGATCATCTAGTTCCAACCCCCTGCCATAGGCAGGGACACCTTCCGCTATCACTGGTCATTCAAGGCCTCATCCAACCTGGCCTTGAACACCTGCAGAGAGGGAGCAGCCACAACCTCCGTGGGCAACCTGTGCCAGTGTCTCACCACCCTCACTGCAAACAACTTCCTCCTAACAGTCCCTCCTGGCTCTCTTGCAGCTGGCTGGTGGGGAACTATAGGCATTGCCCTGGTGCAGGGCTGGTGCTGCTGGTTTGAGGCTAATTGGAATATTTTAATGAAAAGAGTTATAGGCTGTGAAAAGCAAACACTGGTGATGTCTGCTGCACTCATGGACTTGCTGAGATGTATAAGAACAAGGACACAAACATAGATAAGACACAGAGTCTCTTGGTCTCTCTGGGAGCCAGTGTGTCTTCTCCTCTCTGCTGTGTAACTTAACTAACCACTCTGCTTCTAAACCCCCTTGCCCATCCTCCAAACTCACACTGCACATAAGGCAGACCCTGGCGTAAGGTTGAGGAGTGGGGAGAAGGTGGAAGGGTGGTTTGGAGCCCCTCCTGGGGACTCTGATTTCTGGGAGGGGGATTGTGTTTCTGTATTACCTTTAACTTGTATATGTCTGTAACTATTCATATCTAGTGTGTATATCTCTGCTTGTACATTGTGCTAAGCTGGAAATAGAGCTTCAGTCATTAACTTCCAGCCTGCTGAATCTAGTCTGGGTGATTTTCATAGTGTGGGGTGGCAGGGAACTCCCAAACCATCCCACTGGTGCTGCTGGGTGGGCAGCAAATGTCAGAGTGCACCAGCAGTGCACAGCCCAAAGTGGCAGAAGGTAAGGCTCAAGGAGAGATTTCTTATTTTCACTCCTGCAAGGCTGGGGTTGAAAAGCCTACAATTTGTTTTCTGTTTTTTTCCACTGCCTGATTATTGCCAAGTATTTCATATAGACACAGCAATTTGGTTAGATTGATGGCCCTTGTCTCCCTAGTGACAAATACAGTTGCCTGCCAGACGCTTGGCTCTAAACTGTCTTTACAATCATTCTGCTTTTTAAAAAGTTTGAATGCCCACTAGAGAAAAACTTAGTTTGTCATTTAGATTGGCCTTCACTAAATTAGTTCTTTCATGAGCAACCATAAGACACAAAATGGCTACACTGGTCTGGGAGGTAAGGGGAGCTTCTCCTTGGGTCTGGGGTGATGAAAAGCTCAACATGAGCCTACAGTGTGCACATGCAGCCCAGACAGCAACCGAGTCCTGGGCTGCATCAAGAGAAGTATGGCCAGCAGGTCAAGGGAGGGGATTCTACCCCTTTGCTCTGCTCTCCCCAGACCCCACCTGGAGTCCTGTGTGCAGTTCTGAAGCCCCCAGTACAGGAAGGACATGGAAGTGCTGAAGCCGGTCCAGAGGAGACCATGAAGATGCTGAGAGGGCTGCAGCAGCTCTGCTGTGAGGACAGGCTGAGAGAGCTGGGACTCTGCAGCCTGGAGAAGAGAAGGCTTCCAGGAGACCTTAGAGTAACCTTCCAGTAGCTGAAGGGGACCACAGGAAGTCTGGGGAGGGACTATTGACAAGGTCTTGTAATGACAGGGCAAGGAGCAATGGGTTTGAACTGGCAGAGGGGAGATTGAAAG
>VWYK01117109.1:80169-101919 GCA_013399775.1 Semnornis frantzii | reverse complement strand
GAGAAGGAAAAAAGAGGTTCTCTGAAGAGTAAGACAAATTCTTTTAATCATTTTCCCCCTCAAAAACCAGAGGGAGCTTCTATTTTTTACTGAGGTTTTATTGGAATTGTTGTTGCATAGCATCAATATCACTCTTTGCTGTGCCTCCTCTTCTCTTGGCAGATAAGGTTGCAATTACTTTCTGCTGCTGCAGCATCTTCCTAGATTATCTTCTTTTAAGAGAGCTAAACCTTGCTGTACCATTTTGGAAGAAAAATAGTTGAGATCTAAAGTAGATGTAAAGCACAGAGGATTCAAGTTTACTTAATTAATGATGCTTGGTTTTGCTAAGGTAGATTAAACAATGAGAAGTGCAGAAATCTGCTGTGAGCTCAGTCTTTGCCTCAAGCAGTATTTCATTTGTGGAAAAGTGCATCTTGGGGTTGGCTCCAATATTACGAGAGCAGCCTGAGGTGAATGAAGTGATTGCTTAACATTTGTGCTGTGAGATCCCAGAGAACACTTTAGAGTCAGCATTCTATGATAACCTGAAGAGCAGACCAGGAAAAGGTCAGACTAATGATATAGAACTCCTCTGTGCCTGCCTGTGGACCCTTTTAATCTGTCAGAACAAAACATATTGAAGTGTTTTCCCCTGATGCAAGTTTATGTGAGTCTTGCTGTAGTTTAACATCTCAAACAGCCCCCACAGTTGGGCAAGCCCATTGTTTCATTTTAGCACAACACAGAAATGTGAATGAAAATTACATTTCAGTGAAGGCAATGTTTTGCAATTCTACTTTTCCTCCTCATTCCATTTCCCACTTCCTTTGTTTCTTTGGCTGTTATGGGTTTTTTTGTGTGTAGATGACACTGTTTGGTTTTGAGCTCTCAGAATCTGTCATTCTTGCCAGCTGTATTTTGAAAAACAAAGCACAACCTTGACAATGCAGGGAATGTGCAGCACTCCTTGCCTGCAAGACACTTGCATTTTCATTTGCCAGAGCCTGAAAAGCTGACTCCTTCAGCCTGGCAGAGCCCAACAAGCTACATGATTGAATGGCAACCTTTGTGTTGCAGTCCAACTGTTTGTTGCAGAGTGGGGGGAGCTGTGGGTTTGGTCTGATGCCTAAATCCACAAGGCCTGGACAAAGACACATGGCTAGTGTGGTGCTGGGTTTATTTATACCTATATGCCTGTGTGCTGCAGCTGTGAAAAATGTACAAAGCAGTAATTCAGAGTTCCCTTTATGGCACCCAGTGTCCAGTTACATATCCACTCTTAGCTTCTGTGTCCATCAGTAGGTGTCTAACAAAACTAGATGCTGAGAACTTCAGTATGGTTAATACTTCAGGTTAAAAAACCTGTCTGGAAAGGGATGGGTTAATCTGATACTTCACCTAGGTAGATGACTATGAAGAGGTGTTACTATTTTCAGGCATGATGTAGGCCAGTTATGACTTTAGCTTTCCAGTGCAGTGGTTCAGTAGCATCGACACTGCAAAGCTTCAGGGGATGGAGGAGAAATTGGTTTGGGTAGAATATTTTTTCATCAAAACCAGTGAGAGCATTCTTCAGACCTGAGGGTTCTCGGTGGATCCTGTAAGTTGCTTTTTTCCCCACTGTGTCCTTTGTTGCCTTATTAAAGAATAGTAAAGATCCTGTTACCATAAAATGTAATGGAACATGCCTTTATTTGAACTACTGTGTCTTTAAATTTCTTTCCTGAAGGAGTGGTCAGGCTCTGGAATAGGTTGCTCATGGAGCTGGAGTCACTGTGTCAGGAGGTGTTCAAGAACTGTGTGGCCATGGCAGTTCAGGACACGGTGTAATGGCCACCATGGTGTTAGGTTGATGGTTGGACTTGATTTTAGAGGTCTTTTCTAACTGAAACAATTGCAAGATTCTATGATATGAAGCTGTGACAGGACTAGTGGTTCCTGAGCTGGCTTTTCCCTTCCCTGTGGTTGTAACCCTTGGGAAGTGACATAATCTGTGTATTGCGCTCTCCTCAACTGGAGATCCTGCTGTGGGTGACACATCAGTGCTTTTGAGTTTGAGAAAGTGTTAATGTGCAGGTCGTGCTTGCTTCTTAATGAAATGTGGTTAAACACCTGCAGTATGCTGGTGAAGGTGCTCTTAAAACAGTGAGTGATTGCATTTAAAAGCAATTGCTGCATGTTTTGATTGGTATTTAGCTAGAAATGTATGCTTTATAAACCTCTAGGGGTGACTTGATCTCCATAATTCTCCTGGTTCATACTTAATTGTTGCTACTTCTATTTGTATTCATTCTTCTGGCATTCTCCTCTTGCAGTGCAGACATGCCCTGGCTGAACTCCTGTAGGAGCTGCTGTACTGATGCCTAGAAGTATTATAAATATTTGATGCATCAAGTCATTGCTTTCATAGTACACTCCTGCTATATATCTTCCTCACAGACACATACAAGAGGACAGCTCTGTTTATGCTGTTTTTCAGTGACATCTGGTATTCTCACAGGAAGCCTGGTGCCTGCTTGTCTGTTAGGGAGAGCAACATCCCTGACTCAAAACCAAACTCCAAAAGGGAAGGTTACAGTTACTAACCAGAAAGGAATGAATACCATCAGAAGTAAGGACTTTAAGTTGCAAGCAAGTGTTGATATATTGAATGTTGTTCCCTCTGAGTAAAAGTCAAACCTGGCCAGCTGGTGAGAGCATGGAGCTGTTGTTTCCTGATGTGTTCTCATTCATAGGAAGCCTTCTGACCCTGGGCTTTGATTCTGCAGGCATGTATACTGGTCATTCATTGCAGCTTACACAACTGTTTGCCCTTGGACAATGTGCTGTTTGACTTCTTGTGAAGCAGAAAAGATCCCAGCCTCCACAGAAATTCTACCAAAAACCCCACGTACCTAAGGTCCTAAACTAGTGCTGGGAAGCTGGGTAATAGAAATCAGTTGAAAGTGCAGTCCTGGAACACTGCAGTAGCTTGCACACAGAATATAGACCCCTGCAGGGATTTTTAGCCTGTATTTCTAGACCATTTATATCCTGAAGTTAGAAAAAATCTCCAGTAGCATATAAATACATAACAAATATGACAGCTTTCCCTGAAGAAGCCATTGTTGTTAGAGGTTTGCTGGAAGCTGAATGGAATGTCCTACACTTGAGATTTCTAGGCAGCAAAGTGGCATGAATCATCAGACTATTAAATGTATCACTAGCAGCAGTTGCTGTTTCTTCATGTTGACAGAACAGTGCAGTTCTTCTGATTCTTCTGAGCCTTTGCTTGCTTTAGCCATACACTGAGTGTCCTGCACTCCAGGTGATAATCAGAAGGAAATTAATGTCTTCATGCTTTTGCAGGTTCAGATTTAGTACAGCACAGTATTTAATGCCAATTCTAGAGGTCCTCCAAATGATGTTTCAGTGGAGCACAGACCATTTGGTTAGGGGTGATTTCACCTGAGGGTAATAACATTTTCTTTCAACTGAAGGGTGGAATGTAAAGGCACAATTAAGACCAGAAAACTCAGCTGACATATGGCTCTTAGTGAGAGATCTGGAGTAGGAGAAAAACAGTTTACCTAAGCAGAATTCAAGCTGTTCAAGTGGTGTTCTGCATGTGATCCAGGAAAGCTCAGAACTCTCCAAAAAGGTTGTCTGCTCTAATGCTCTGCATTCTTCCAATGGGCTCTGATTACTTCTGACACAGAAGAACCACAGGCAGAGGAATGGTTTTCTCATTCTGTGGTATTTGCAAATTAGCAGCCACTGAGCTGGTGCAGAAGAAACTGATGACATCTGTGCTATTCCCTCCAGTGGCTGAATAATTCATGGTTCCATATGGCATGCATTTGGTCAGACAGCAAGTGCATCCTACAGGGTAGTTTCCAGTGCAGAGAAGAAGTTGTTAAATCTGGACTACCAGCAACTCCTGTTCTTTTAGCTTGCCACAATAAGAAAAAAGCTGTTATCTCCCTGCCTCCCTATGAATTGACAAGCAAAGTCATACACATCACACAAGCAAACAGGCATGCATGGAGCTTGCTCATAATTCTCTCTCAAAACCCAGTGGGGTGAGTGAACACTTAGAAGCAAAAGTAAATTAGTAAATTTGAAGTAAATGAAGTAAATCAGTAAATGAAGTAAATTAGTCACCTTCACTATAATTTAAGGGGAGAAGGGTGCTAGAGGGAGAAGTTAAACCCTTTCTAGCCAAAAGGCTTCAACTGACCTGAGTCACAGGACCTGGGAAGTGTATTAAGGTCTGTGTGAACTGTGTTTCAGGGATGGGACCTCATGTGCTTATCTCTAAAAGACTGCAAGCTTGCTTTCTTGAAAGAAAACTCTTTAAATATACCAAAATTATCAGAATGAAGTAACACCAGGTAGTAAACCTCCTCATTGTGATGAGAAATTTCTTTACTGTGAGGGTGCTGGAGCCCTAGAGCAGGCTGCCCAGAGAGGTTGTGGAGTCTCCTTCTCTGGAAGCTTCCAAAACCCACCTGGATGTTTTCTGTGTGACCTGCCCTAGGTGATCCTGCTCTGGCAGAGGTGTTAGACTGGCTGATCTCCGGAGGCCCCCCTTCCAACTCCTAATACTCTGTGGCAAATGAGTTAGTTGTAGATGCTGCACTGACAAGAAAAGTTAGGAAAACTCAGGAAGTTTGAGGAAAACTGAAGACATTTTATAAGGTTTTAAAAGAAAATCAAGAGCAACTGTTGTAAAATTAGACAGTTTACACTCTAACCTTTATTTCCAAAACTTGTGTCAATAGGATAATTCATGGCACAAGAAGCAGAAAAGCAAACCTGGAGAAGCTGGCATGCTTAGCAGTTATTGACCAGCTGGGTTAGCCTTTTTACACCAGACACTTGAGCACCTTCGGGTAGAAAACACAGTGCACAGCAGCTGCCTTTGCTCTGAGCTCTGTGCATTCAGGTGCTGCTGCACTAAATGTGCCACAGAGAAGCTGCAGACTCCAAAGATGCATTTATACCTTGTTCTGATCTAGTGCTGACCTGGTGGGATCAAAGAAGCCAACTCTACAGTCGGGAAATGAAACAGCTGTGAAGGGGAGAAGGCAGTACAGGCCAACTCAAAAGCTTCTACACATCAGCTCTAAAGCATGCTGAGGAACTGCTTAAAGTGACCCATCAAAACTGGGTCTTTTCCAAGCACCCTTGAATTCAGGATGTGTATTTCAATCCCTGTGTGGCCCTGCAGACAGGACAGACAGGAAACTCCTGGTGCAGCAGTCGGATGAGCAAGCGTTCAGTTGGTAGGTCAGGTCCAGCTGGGCCTACCACTTTGCCATATAAATGTCAAGAGCAGAAAATCTGTATCAACAATGGAAAGAGTTTAGCTTCCAGTATCTTACCTTTTCTGAACTGGTAAACAATTGCTTCTCTCTGAAGCTAATTCTTCCTTTTGATACATCATCTATCAGATAAACATGCCATAAACACTTAACCAACCGAAAAACCACCTACGTTCTGGAGGTGTTTTGGAAGGGATGCATAAAATGCCATGTGACATAATCTTTGGTAGCATTTAAAAAAAACCCAAGCTAGTATATATATATATATATTACCTGCAAATCACATTTCAGATGTAAGGCTCATTGCTGCTGGGCTTTTTCTTACTGCATAATCTTTTTGTTCCCTTTAGTAAATGCCTGGTTAGTAACAAATCCTGTTCCACACTCTGTAGTCTGGGGCAGGGGGGAAAGTCCTTAGAGCTGTGAGATCCCCATAGATCTGGAATTCTTTGACTGTGTTTTCCATGGATCATTTCCTCACACTAGCACAGGAACAGTCTTTAGTTCTTATAAAACAAGAAGCACTTGTGTTTTCTGGTGTATAATGGCATGGTTGCTTGGTTCATCTTTTCTCAGGGCCTGTAAAACAAAAACTACATTTTATGGTTGTTCATAGTTAAATGTGTTGAGTGATCCTTTTCCCCCCTCCCTCTTCATGCCTTTCCAGTCACTGCTTTACTTCTCTTCCCAGTTCATATTTTACTTTCCCTTAGTGCTGGTGAACAGTATTAAATATTGTGTGGTTTTCTTGCTAATTGAATTGTTAGAGTGAGTCCAGAGGAGAGCCACAAGGATGAGCCAAGGGCTGGATCACCTGTGCTATGACAATAGGCTGAGGGAGCCTGCAGAAGAGAAGACTCCAGGGGGACCTTAGAAATGCCTTCCAGTACCTGAAGGGATTCTGCAGGAAGGCTGCAGAGGGACTTTTTATGAGGGTGTCTAGAGACAGGATAATGAGGGATGGTTTGAAGCTGAGAGAGAGCAGGGTTAGACTGGATCCTAGGAAGAAGTTCTTCAGTATGAGGGTGGTGAGACTCTGGTGTAGTGGTTGTGGCTCTCTCCTCCCTGGAGGTGTTCAAGGTTGGGTTGGATGAGGCCTTGAACAAGGTCTAGTTGAGAGGCATCCCTGCCCATGGTGGGGAGGTTGGGGTAGATGATCTCTGAGGACCCTTCCAGCCTGAGCCATTCTGTGATTCTGATTTGGACTTTGTAAAGCTCTTCAGATTTGGGTGGCACAGTGAAACTTACTGGTGGCAGAATAGCTTCCAAAGATGCTCAGAGTAATGAGGTAAAGGTCCTTTGTCAGTGTTTGTGCTCTCCAGAAGTTGCCCTTGTAATGCTTCACAGCGAAAGCAATCAAACCCTCATTACTCTTATAGCATGATTGAAGCAGCTGGCAAATTTTTCTGGAGCACAGGGGAGGGTTTGGATTACCCCCATCACACTGGCAGCTCTTGCTGAATCAGCAGGCACTCTCTAACATGGAAAGAGATTCTTTTGTCAAAAGAGAAGCTTTAGACATTTCCAAAGCCATTCCTGTAACCTTGCTCAGAGGATGATGCTTGTTTGAAAAGCCTGATAAACCATTTACTTACGAGTACCTGCCTGACATCTTCCTTACAACAGCAATTATTATTCCTGCAAGGATTCCAACTGCAACTATGACTCCAATAATTATTCCAACCAGTGCAATTGTTTCCAGACCACCTGAAAGAAGAAATCAGCAAGGTTAGGGTGTTCCTCATGGAGACCATCAATAAGAGGCTACTGATAGAACTGACACTACTGTGCTGCATTTCTTGGGGAAAATGTTTTTATCTTGTGAGCTCTGAAGCAGGTTTGCTAAGTTGAGGCTTATTTGTAGCCTGCAGGCCTGCTAATGTGCCTTTGGGCTGGAGGGCTCTGTGTAAATAGATATGGAATCATAGGAGTTGGAAGGGACCTCCAGAGGTCGAGTCCAGCCCTCCTGCAAAGCAGAATCACTTAGGGCAGATCACAGAAGAATGCATCCAGACAGGTTTTGAAGATCTGTAGAGACTATACAACCTTTCTGGGCAGCCTCTTGCAGGGCTCCAGCACCCTCAGAGTGAAAAAAAAAACCCAAAAAAAACCCCTCATGTTGAAGAGGATTTTCCTGTGATGAAATTTACATCTATTGCTCCTCCTCCTATTGCTGGATATCACTAAGAAGAGACTGGCTCTATCCTCCTGACAACCATGCTTCAGGTAAGATGTGGCTATGGAGACAGCAACCAGGTGAATCAGAGGAGGGAGATGAGGGGCAGGTCATGCCTCCTCCCAAAGAACAGCATGGGCATAGCTAGTGCCTTCCAGGGGACTGCTCCTGGCAGTTAAGTTCTTCCTTTTCTGGTTATTACCTTTTTCAGGTTTCTCTGGTCCCCGACTCAGTCCACCTGCAAAGCCAGAAAGAGAAGAATGATTTCATCCACTTTGTACTGAGTTTTTCAAGCCAGTTAATAATGCTAGAACCAAGGAAGAATCTTCTCAACTAGATCACAGTAGTTTGAGGGCTGTGCACTCAGTTTTCTCTTGATAACAAGTGAGCAAATGAAGAGTTTCAGAGAATGTGTTCAGAGAGCTCCCTGAAGTAAGAGAAGTTAATCTAAGGAACTGGTTGTGATCTAATATATACTACTGAAACTTAAGTGTGATCACATTTAAGATTAATAAGGAGATACCTGATATAAAAGAATAATAATTAAAACAGAAATAAGATTTGAATTGTCTGAGGCTGATTTTGCTGTGCTCTCAGTGTGTATGCTGAACTATCCTTTGTGATCCATAAAGAGATTTGGGCAGTTTAAAAGTTCCTTGAGATCCTTTCTGGAGAGCTGCTTGATTTTCATACACATCATCTGAAAAGTGAAGGCTTCAGAGAGTAGCTGCCAGCCTTGGGGGAGAACTGGCAGAGCCTGGTGAATAAAATGGTGTTAGCTACTCATTCCTTGTGCCAGTGGCCATCTGTTAGGATGTCAGGATGTGGAGGAATTTCAGGAGAAATTCCAAACCCAGATGGCCACTGTGATCCTGGGCAAGCTGCTGTGGGTGTCCCTGCATTAGCAGAGGGGTTGGACTGGATGACCTTTAAAGGTCCCTTCCAACCCAAACTCATCCATGGTTGTGCCATGAACTGAAGAAGTATCTCTGAAGACCCATCCCTCAGGATCCTTAACCTGTACTTCAAGTTCTGCCCCCACTGAAATGTTTGATTTTAATTAATCTTTGGATTCATGTCTCAGTTGGGCATGGCACTTTGGGACATGGTTTAGTGGCCATGGTGGCATTGGGCTGATGGTTGGACTTGATGATCTGTGAGGTCTTTTCCCACCAAAACAATTCTGTGATGCTGTGATTTTAGAAGTCTTACTTTCCCCTTTCAGTAATCAGCAATGTGACCTTTGAGAGCACCTCAAACTTGGTACTTAAATTTTGCAGGTACTGTTTAGAAGCTGGCAGTAAAACTTTGATGTAATGAGATAGAAATGAAAGAGTTTAGGTTTGGTTTTTTTTACCATCAACGTTTTCTGTGTTAGCTTCATAACCAGTAGAATTACCACTGTCTTCAGCTGGTGCCAGAGCACTTTCTGTGGTCATCAGTTGTCCAAACTGCAAGAGATTTGTTACATTGGGTAGTCTTGTGGGCAGGCACAAGAATTGGGGGGGAAGGGAAAAGAAAACCTCAGCACATTCAGTCAGTGTGTCTGACATGAGCACTTAGATTTCTCAGTCTGGCAGGTGCCCTGTGGCTCACCTGTTGTCTTTGACTTGGGTACAAGGACCTCAAAGGCCTCAAAAACCCAAAAGCAACCTAAACTGAGCTGCTTTGTCTTCCCATCTGGAGGCTGTCTAGACTGAGTGACCTCAATAGGACTACAAAGGTGCAGGAGAGGACTGGAGGACATTGCTGACCTTTGTTTTTTGATAGCTTTTGACACTAGTTTGTCAGTTTGGTTTCCATGAAGCTAGTGGAGAGCTCCTGACTTAGAAGAGGTAAATGGCAGTGAATGTGCAGGCTGTGAAAGTTTTGTGCAGCACAGAACAACTGCCACAAATGTTTTAGCTCTGTCATTTTCAACCTGATTGCTTGCAAATCAGAAGCATTAGTGTTAGATCACTTACACTGGAACTCAAGGTTATTCTTTGTCACTTGCAATGATATCTCAAACTCTAAGCCATAAGATAGTACCAGGAATATGAAATCAAGATAACCTAAATGAACCTTTACTTAGAATGATACTCACCCAGGTTGGTATTTCTTCATATTCTGTGTCATTTCTGTCTCTGAAGTCAATTGTTGCACTTTCATCTTCTAGAGCTGAGCTTGCTGAAGAAAATATTGCAAAAGGAGTTGAGCTTTTACTTGGTGTCACATATCCTGGCTACTTTATGTGAAGTGTTAAATGTGAGATCTCTCTGGTGTTGTCTCCCTGCCCCTGTGCACTTAGGCTTGCAAAATTATTTGGAATAACTTTGAATTCTGCTGTACTTCTGTGCAAAGCTGTGGCACAAAGAGCTTAAGGACACATCACTTAAACATGCTTCAGGGTTGCTACTAAATCCCTTGCCCAAGAAAAGATTTCTCTTGTTATTAAAAGACTCCCCTCCAGGTTTCAGATTTCTAGTAAAGCACTAGCTCATAGAATCACAGAAGGGACTTTAGAGATCACCTGCTCCAACCTCCCACCATAGGCAGGGACACATCTCAACTAGACTCAGCTGCTCAAGACCTCCTTCAGCCTGGTCTTGAACACCTCCAGGGAGGGGACATCCACCACCTCCCAGGGCACCCTGTTTCAGTGTCTCACCACCCTCATGCTGAAGAACTTCTTTCTGAGATCCAGTCTAATCCTACTGTGCCTCAGCTTGCAACCATTCCCTCTTGTCCCACCCTTATGAAAAGTCCCCCTGCAGCCTTCCTCTAGGATGTCTTCATGTAGTGGAAGGCAGCTCTAAGGTGCCCCTGGAATCTTTTCTTCTTCTAGCTGAGCAACCCCAGCTCCCTCAGCTCATGTGTTTGGATAAATCACTTCAGGCATCTCCCATTTTCTAAATCAGCAGGAGCCTTCTCCCATCTTTCAACTCACTCCCAGCTGCAACCTTTATTTTTAGATGTGTAATTAATGTGTGAGTGCAGCTAGAGTTCACAAAATATTCCTACACAAATCTGTTCAGAGCTTTCTCTAAGACTGCAAACCTCACTTGCCAGAATTTATGTTCTTTAGGTAACAATGTAAGGTCTCTCTTTTTATTCTGGTGCTCTTTGCTGTGCCAGGCACTGCAGTCTCAGCTGTTGCCTTATAAATAATTTGTCAATATGAAAAATGAGGTGGAACAAGGTAGAACACAAAGGCTATGGATATGTGAAGACAAGTGGCAGTATCAAGAACATGCTGAAAACAGAGATATCATTTGATTAAGTTTCTTGCTGATTGACAAAGCTGTGACTGTGCAGAGTCTGTGATATCTCCTGGGAGTTTCTGATCACTGCGATTATAAAGCTAGGTGGGGCTGCAGTGTGCTCAGGCAGCTGAAAGTGAGCCAGCAGTGTGCCCATGCAGCTGAGTGTGAGCTGGCAGTGTGCCCAGGTGGCCAAGAAGGCCAATGGCATCCTGGCTTGGATTAAAAATGCTGTGGCCAGCAAGAGCAGGGAGGTGATTGTCTCTCTGGACTCAGCTCTGGTGAGGCCACAGCTCCAGTGCTGTGTTCAGTTTTGGGCACCTCAATACAGGAGAGATGTGGAGGTGCTGGAATGGTTCCAGAGGAGGGCAAGGAAGCTGGGGAAGAGCCTGCAGAATAAATCTGATGAGCAGAGACTGAAGGAGCTGGGGATGGTTAGTGTGNAGGGTGGTGTGGATGTGGTGCTTGGGGAGATGGTTTAAAGCAAATCTTGTAGAGAGGGTTCTAGGTTGGGTTTGGTGCTACTGAGGGGCTGTGCCAGCCTGCATGTGTCTGTGATTCTGTAATACAGAGACATGGAAATAGGATTTTGTTCTGTGACTGCAATTAGGAGGAGTGGTTGTTTTGCTCAGTATCAGTCAGAATTGGAAAGAGGATAGAATCACTTTGAATCACTTAGTGCCATGGTCTAGGTGATTGGATAGGGCTGGGTGAGAGGTTGGACTGGATGAGCTTGGAGGTGTCTTCCAACCTGGCTGATCTGTGATTCTATGGATCACTTGGAAGTCATTTTTTGTTAGCTGTGAGTTCCTTTTGTAAATGCCCCTTTTAAAATAAAAAAGTGATTTCAAATTAAATAGGCAAGAAATTTAGCAATGAGATTAAAAAAAAATATGCACTGGCTCTTTAAAGGACATTTTTGATACAGAAGCTGAATAATTTGACATTGGGAAAAACAATCTCTAGTTTTGCTTGAAAATCATCTTCCTTTTCTACTGCAAACTTGCAAATATTTTTCCTTGCTCCCAAAACTAATTATTGAAGGAAACTAAAAATTTTTCAGCCCTCTTCACCATGTAAGCCTGGGACCTTTCTCCCTAGTTGCCAACAGACTAAACAGTGATCTAAACTTAGATTTCCAATTCCATGTTTACTCAGGTAGATAGGATTTTACCATTTTAAACTGCTGTAAGCCTGAACACAGACTTTCTATTTAAGTGCCAGAAGGCTCTGAGAGTGGCACTTTGGGCACTAACAGATGAAGAAACTGCATTCATGTTATGCCAACGTGAGGCCTAAAATAGTAGCTAATTAAACCAGGCAGTCTCCCCAGCATCACCTTATAATCCCTGCTAAATCCAGAAAAGTCCAGAGCAGATTTTAAGTTAAATGGTAAAAATAAAAGGTTTGGTCATTTTGGACTGAAATACCCTAGGTGAGCAGCCCTGAAAATTTCCTGCTGAAGGAGAATAAATGGAGCTTGACTTTTAGGTGTGTTGACTTAGCCACCTTCTAAATACCAGGATATTTTATGGTACTACTTTATAATAATACTTGTTTTTTTCTTCTAAAGTAATGTTTTTAAAGTCCAGTATTGGGATTATGCTGTGTAAATGTTAAGTGTAAAGGAAAAAACAGCAATAGAGCTCAACAATGTGGATTGTGTATGGATCAGTTTACTTTGTAATCCCAGCTGGAACTGAAAAAAGCTACTTTTTTTTTTTTCACTAGTTGCAAAATCAGCACAGATGGAGAACACCAATTACCAGAGGAAAAACTCCAGTCAGAAAGTGAAATACCTTTTGTGTGGTAACAGCAAGCAGCTTATCCAGGGAAGCTGCTCATGGCGTGGCCATAGCTTTCAGCCCTGAGGAATCACCTGGCAGTGAAGGCAGGGAAGGAAACAGTGTCATAGAGCAGAGGTGTAGAGAATTAGTGGATGTCACACAGAAACATAAAAGTCATTCTACAGTTATTGCAGCTTTCCTATGTGTCACTCAGTGCCAGGAATCTATTTCAGTGCCTTTGGCCTCTGCACAGTGAGTGACAAAAGGAGGTGGCCCAAATTAATCATGCCTAATTTTAGGCTCTTAATAGAGGTGCCTAAATAAGGTGTCTGCCCTTATCTTCTTTTGTAATCTATAGGGAAAGATAAATACTCCTAAGAGGTAATTGAGCTCACCTGAGATTTGGGTCACCCTTAGCAGTGCTGCCATAACTGGAAAGGGAAGCTGGGATGATGTGGCTCCCCTATTACCATACTAACACAACAGGCTGAACTGCTGTCTGTCTGTCTTGTCCCAGCCCTACCCACTCTGCATAATGCTGTGTTCAGGCTGGGGTCCTGTGTTTGCTGCAGAGCAGTCCCTGCACTGCATGGCCTGGTTTGTTTTTCTGGACAGCCACTGGAGGTGCTTTGGGTGATGTAGCCAAGCAGACCCTACTACTACTGAAAGGAAGACTGGGGAGGCAGGGGGGGTTTGGAGGTAATTTGTTCTGCATTTGTAGGGAGGAAGCTTTGATACTGCACAACTCTGTCAGAGAAAATCATCATGAAGTAAAAAAAGATGTTTAACTGAAATGAAGAAACTGACATGAAAGAGAGTGTAAAGGGGATGGAAGGGAGGGTGCTGCACTCCTGTGTTGGTTTCATCTGATGCCAGCTAAGTGTAGCAACAGCCATAGGCTTCAGTAGTGCTTCTCCATATGTTCTTAATATTATCTTAGAGGAGGCTATAAATAAAAACATTGCTTCACAGTGCTGTGATTGTCTCCAGCTAGCACAATGGCCTCCTCTCTTTGCAGCTATACAGAGCTGCAGATGTGAATTAATGGCTGCAACTCTCCCTGCCAGAGTTCCAGCTGGGTGCCTTTTAGTTCAAAGTCCCCAGTTGCTATCAGGCTGCAACTTCTCACACCAGGAGAAATACAAAAAAATCTGATATCTTTAAAAGTGTAATACTGCTCTGAAAAGAGCATCCCATGACCCACTCAGGGGAAGATGAGCTCACAACTCATTGTTGTGCATGGACTAACAATTCACTAGAAAAACTTCTGGTTGCTTTCAAAGCACAGGGGTTGTGTTGGAAAGGGAGGCTGTTGTAAAACTGTCCTTCATTAGCGTTTTTTTCAGGTATCTCCAAAACAATTGTTCATCTTGAAAAGATGAAAATGTTTGTGTAGGATCTTTTTTCTTCCCCAGCAATCTGAATAAGCCCAGGCACCAGTGGGCAAAGTCGTGAGCCTGTGTTTTAGTGTTGCCCTTGAAATGGGAAGGCCTTAAAGAAAATGAGTTTCCATCTCTGTGACAAGAGACTGGTAGGTAAAAATAGCAAAGACCTTTAAGGTTGAGTCCAACCATAACCCAGCTACCATGACCACAGACTTAGATCCTGAAGCACCACATCTACACACTTCTTGAACATCTCCATTCATGGTGACTCCACCACCTCCCTGGGCAGCCCATTCCAACGTCTGACCACTCTCTCTGTAAAGAAGTTTTCCTTAATATCCAACTAAACCTCCCCTGGCACAACTTAAGCCCATTTCTTGTCATGCTATTGCTAGTTACCTGGGAGAAGAGACCAACGCCAGCCTCACTCCAACCTCCTTTCAGGTAGCTGTAGAGAGCAGTAAGATCTCCTCTTAGCCTTCTCTTCTCCAGACTAAACAGCTCCAGCTCCCTCAGCTGCCCCTCATACGATGCCTTCCAAACCCCCTACCAGCCTTGTAGCTCTTCTCTGGACACACTCCAGGACCTCAGTGCCTTTCCTATACTCTGGCACCCAGAACTCAGCCCAGTACTCAAGCTGTGTTAAGCTAACCTTAGATAGCTCGTTAAGGCTAACCCTAAAGAGTTCCCTCTAGCAAGAGCTGAAGTAACCTTTAGTGCACATTGCCACTCTGCTCATATTTTTGAAAAAAAAGGAGCTCCAGTTATAAGTAACAGCTAAAAAAAATAACCAGCAGGGTAACAGCTGCTTTGATCTGAACACTGGAGTTTATTTTTCTCTATCCTATCAAGACAATATTTTATCCTGTCCAGCTGTGCTGGATAGCTGCTTGGTGGAATGCTTCTCTAGAAAAGCAAGGGAAAGAATTTAGTATGACAGGTCACTTGGGAGATTCACCCTTCTGTTTGAACTTTCTGAGCTCTCTGAGGTGACTTTACCAGTGTTTGTTTCCTGAATTGTTACAGACCAAGTGGTGTTGTTTGAAGGCCTGCAAGTGTCCCTATGTGAGCCATCCTCTTTTGGCCATGTTTTGCACAACACTCATGTCCTGATACAAGACCTCCCTTTCTGAGGAAGCATTCTTTACTTGGACCTAGCATGGATCATGAGCCAAGGGAGTCTTTGAATTCAGTATCTCATCATTAGAATTGGTTGTGGTTCAGTGGAAACTCTTATTTGTGGTGGTGGAACAGAAACATGGGATTCAATAAGGTATCTCAGCAGCACCTCTGGAGCTGTCAAATATCAATTTGTCTGTTACTTGTTTCCATCCTCAATTTAAATATGCTCCACAGTCATCTCCAAAACTTACTTCATCTTAATTTTCTCTAGAAGTAGTTTTCCATTATTTTTCTATAATTGCTTCAGAATTTGGGGGCATTAGGCTCCAGGGAAACCTAATAGCAGCCTTCTGGTACCTAGGAGGGCCTACAAGAAGCTGCAGAGGGACTGTCTCCAGAGGCCTGCAGTGATAGGACAAGAGGCAATGGTTTGAATTAGAGAAGAGTAGGAACAAGTTCTGCACCACGAGGGTAGTGGAACACTGGAACAGGTTGCCCAGGGAGGTAGTTGAGGCCCCATCCTTGGAGGTATTCAAGGTGAAGCTTGACAAGGCTCTGAGCAACCTGATCTGGTGGAGGCTGTTCCTGCTGACTCAGAAGGGTAGGTCTAGATGACCCAAACCATTCTGATCCCAGGATTGTTTAAAAAACACACAGGTGTGGGTTGGGGTTTTGTGAAATGGTTCAACACTGCCAAATCCAGGCTACAAAATGGTTTGGATTTTCAAAAGTTGAGGTTTAGAAAAATGTAATATTTTGTGGACTTTTACCTTCTTTACACAGTTAAAATTTTCAGACTTGGGGAATTACAGAAGTTTCTTAATGAGATCTGAAATTCTCACTCGTGTACCTGTGGCTCCTGCAAAATTCCTGATACCTGCAGTATTCTCTGCCTCCTTAGCTTGCCCGAGGCCACAGCATTGGCATTTCCTTCTGCTGTTAATTCAGTCTGGAAGCTGGAGTCACACACTGCAGAGAAGTGCCCTGCCACCTTGTTCAGCAGCAAGTATGTGCTGTGTGAGCCCCAAGGCTCACTGCAGTTGCCTTACACACAGGCTGCCAGCTTTGCTTTGTAGAATGGAGGAAGCTGGATGCCAAAATGCCCCAAACTTTGGAAAGCATCTGCCAGCTGGAAACTGGTCATGATGCAGAGGGAAGGCTTTAGCTCAGCCTTCTTGAGTGTGAGTGAGTTTGCTCAGGTATTGCACAGAGCTGCTGCTGACAGAGTTTTGCTGAATTGTCAGAAACATTTCCTTTGGTCACCACACCCCACTGCAGATGGTTTTATGATGGTTTTATGGCTGTGCCTGGCTTAGCCAAAGGAACAGAGCTGGAGTTGAAAGCTACAGTGCCAACTGGCCAAGAACCACTTGGCTGCTTCTGAAGTAAATCACATGCCTTCTGACTATTCCCATATTCTACTTTGCCCATATATAGGATACTCCCAGAGAAAGCAACACTGAAAAAATATTTCAGCTGGGCAGATAGAGAGGAAAAGAACTGCTCTTCAAATGCTTGCTCCATGGCTATGACCCACAACCCCAGCTATGAAACAAAGCCACAAGAGGAAGAAGTGGTAACTTACTAAGCTTTCTCTTATGCACAATAAAATCTGCCACAAGGCTGTGGGCATTGAGAAGCTTCATTATGGACTATTCCTTGCAAAACTAGAGATGAGTCTTCTGAGATTTATGCTTTTAACAATGTTGCTGTGTCAGTCTCTGATTTCTTGTCTGGTAAATGCAGTGACCTGAGTTGCTGCCTCATGAAGATGGGGTAAAAGCCCTTTCTTGTTGATATTTGCTGCCCCATGACCCTGTACAACTCCTTTCAGTCTTCCTAGCAATTTGTTTTTCCTGAGTAGTGAGGGCTTGCTTGGGGCAGCAAGGTTGGAGTTGTGATCAAGTTGCATCTTGATCTTTTGCATTGGTCTGTAAGTGGCACTTGAAGCTGCACCATTGGAGTGCTGTTTGTCCCCCATGGTTGGTGAGGAATCAGCATTGGTGCTGAGACAAGGAGAATAGTGCAAATTTTATGGGATGTGCAGCAGAAGGCAGAGAATTTGTGTACAAATATTGGGATGTATCAATGCAGGTAACAGGAATTAAGGAATGACCTCTAATAGAGTAATGAACGAATCCCTTCTCAAAACTGAGGCTGTAGCCATGTGCCCTTTCACAGCTGCTTCAAAGGTTAGTACCCCTTCTATCTGCCAGCAAAAGTGTTTGCATGATCATTTCTTCTCTTATTTGTCTGAAATATTCATGGTAAGCCCTGTGACTAGAAACTGGCAGGGCTTTAATGTTGTTCACAGGATGATTTTGGCTAGCTGCTTTGTATTGCCACGCAGCACACAAGGGCCACTCAAATGTGTTTAGGCTGACTTTCCTACTAACTAATAACTTAGCAGCTAATATCTGGATGGGTTTCATAGCCATTAAAAACATTTTAATATGCACTTGGAATTATTAAGTGTGTCCCCTTTACAAGTGTAGCAGCACACTGCTCAAGCTCTCTGAGGAGCGTATGCCTGCCTGAAGCGGTGTGCACAGCTCAAGTGTGCCCTCACAAAGCAATGTTCTAAAGGCATCCATGCTGCATGTTGTAGTGTTTGTCATCAACAACTGCAATGATGGAACAACATGAGGAAGTCATAAAGCAATGTGGGAATGTGCTCAGCAGCAGTTTCTCTTTCCTTTGAGATTCTTTGGCCAGGCTTCTGAGACAGTGAGTTGGAAATCAACAGTAAATCTGTCTCGTTTTGCTTGTTGGGTTCTGTTCAGTACCTCCCAGCATTTCTACACTCCCAGTCCTATATCCCAGCAGGCCTCTTTTCCCAATCCTGTATCCCAGCAGGCCTATACTGCTTACCCTACACTCTAAGTCCTACATCTTTTTCTGAAGTGCTGTGCAGCATGTTGTGCACCACACAGCTTTGGCAGCTTTGCTGCAGCAGGAATTCAACCTGAGGCTATGGTTTGTGCACACACAAATCAGAGGAAGCCCTTTTAGAGGCTGCCTGCCTGCAGCATGGATCTGTGCTGCAATGAATAGTAGAACCTGGCAGCATTTGGGTTCCATCCTGTAGTCCCTGACCACATGCAGACAAAAAGCAAACAAACCAACAAAACAAACGTGCAACTGAGACAGCCCAAGTGCTAGAGCTGGGCAAACAGCAGTCATTTCTGTGGTACACATCTGTGGATGGCTTAACAGCAGTCATTTCTGTGGTACACATCTATGGATGGCTTAACAGCAGCCATTTCTGTGGTACACACCTATGGATGGCTTAACAGCAGCCATTTCTGTGGTACACACCTATGGATGGCTTAACAGCAGCCATTTCTGTGGTACACACCTATGGATGGCTTAACAGCAGCCATTTCTGTGGTACACATCTATGGATGGCTTAACAGCAGCCATTTCTGTGGTACACATCTATGGATGGCTTGCCTCAGATGACACAAGGGGCAAACACTGTGTGCCTCTGTTGGAGCCCAGCAGCCTGCCTTTGCTGGTTTGTCAGTCATCTATTACAGAGCACTCAAGTTCTCAGCTGCTGTGTTTTGCAGAGCATTTGCAAGCACCAGACCAGGAGTAAGTGCATGGGTTCAGTGGAAACTGCTGAATTACAGGAGCTGAGAGTCTGGCCTCTCTGTCCTGTTGTCACTGTGCACTCTGAGTTACCGAAAGCTCCACTCATCTGCTTTTAATGTGACTATTTCCTTTGCTTGTAAAGCCACTCAGATCCAAAAGCTGACTTTTGAGATGGCCAAGTCTCTATTTCCTGTGAAGAAAGCAAATTTTCTCTGTCCTCTGCTAGCCTTTTACCAAGACACTGCAAAATCCAGACTCAGTATTTTGAGATCCAGTAAGATGTTTGTCTCCTTTGGGTGATAACCAAGTTTTGAGTATTGGGCCTGTAGAGCTAGACTGCTATCATGGTAAAGTAGTTTACAAGAGGCATATATGGGGACAATGCACAGCAGTATTCATCATTCATGATGCAGCCAGATCAGGGTGAAAGGCTTTGTCATGCTTTAGGAGAAAACTGACTCCCTTTTGAGTCCCAATGACTGTTCACTTTGATTGCTCAATTTACTTGCTACCAGCAGTCACAGAATTTGATTTCCAGAAGGGTTCAGAGTTGCCTGACTTACTGTCTAGTTTTGACACTGAAGTGGCAACAGCAGTTTGGGGAAATGAAGGCTTGGAGCACCTCTGCTCTGAGGCTGAGGGAGCTGGGGGTGTTCAGCCTCAAGAAGGCTCAGGGGGAACTTTAGAGTTGCTTTCCAGAACCTGAAGGGATCCTACAGGAAGGCTGGAAAGGGACATTTCATAAGGGTGTCTAGAAACAGGACAAAAGGGGGAGCCTTGAAGTTGAGGGAGAGCAGAATTAGACTGGATCTTAGAAAGAAGTTCTTCACTGGGAGGGTGGTGAGACTCTGAAACAGGTTGCCCAGGGAGGCTGTGGATGCCTCTGCCCTGGGCATTTTTAAGGCCAGGCTGGATGAGCAGCTGAGTCTAGCTGTGAGGTGTCCCTGCCCTTGGCAGAGGGGTTGGAGTAGATGATCTCTAAAGTCCCTTCCAGCCTATGCTGGATTCTATGAAAAGGATCTTGAAAAAAATCTCTTCTTATGATTTTTGTCTTTTTTAATTCCAAAAGCCAGAACATTTTTGTCTCACAGTCGACTGTAAGCTTCAAATTCCATTCCTGCCATATAAACATCTTCTCACCTCAATTCTCCCATCCATGTGCTTCCTCTGACTCCAAACCAAATGTGAAAAACATGACCTAGCACAAACCTCTTTAATTCTGAGACTTGCATAAGGAGGTACAACCTACTATTTGCCTCCAGGTGAGATGAGGCACTTTGACAGCTGGCACAGCTCAGGTGCCATGTGGTAACTTGTTCAACAATCATGGTAGATGTTGTTCATGTGATGTGATAGCAAATAGGGTGAATCTTCTTCTCTGCAGTGATCCTGGCACTGCGGCAGAGGTTTCAGATTAGGAAATGTGTTGCCTCTAAAGCACTCATGTGAATGCTTCTGTTTGTAACTGATCGATGCTGTGCCTAGAAAAGAATGACACTTCTCTTGCAACTCGTTGGACCTGATCCTCTAAGATCTGCCTGGGGTTTTGTACACTGAACAGGGCCACAGAAAGACAAAGTCCTATCTGCCAGTCACTCAGCAGGAAGTGCTTTAGTCTGAACATTGGTCAGCTTGTGTGGAGTGCTGTCCTTGGTTTTAAGACACTTGGGGTTTCCGTGATACAAGGTTGATGCAAAGAGAGCACATGTGCATCTGTTTCAGACTGATGCATGCTTTGCTACTAAGTCTTCTTTCTGTATTTTTGCTAATTTCTGTCATTAATTTTACTTGGAAGCTCACATGAAGAGCGAAGTCAATTAATAAGTTAATTCCCTTCTCCTCCTCCATCAGTGTAGCATTTTGTGCTTTTGCAGCTTCCTTATGCCTTGCTTCATGACCCTCCCAAGAAGAAGAGCCTTCATCCTTTCTTTTGGGAACCACACTGCTGACTTTGGGACCAAATATTGCTGTTGGGTAGCACAAGCCCCAGAAATTGTAGCAGAAATCTTCCTTCATTTTCAACTTACTGCTGTTAGATGTGACTTGCCTGTTCTGAACAAAGAATCTTTCAGCATTTCTGACTTGTCCCTTAAGATTCTTAGGCTCTCAGTGAGTTGTTGTTCGTGGGTTGTTGGCAGTGCTGTGCCTGTGTCACTGCTAACTGCTATTTTTCAGTCATGTTTCTGGTTCACAGTTGTCCTGAAATGGTTTCTGTGCCTCTGGCCCTTTTGTAATGTTGCAGCAGCTCAAAGACAGATGCCAGTGAAACTGCTCAACTTGTGGCTCACTACCTGGAAGGGGAGAAATTCTATGCTTACAACTAGGATCAGCATCTGAATTAAGCTCACTTGGCAATGGCAGGAGGAATTTGGAACCAACAGTAATTTTTCTGGGAATGCTCTTGCTGACTGAAACAAAGCTGCTTTTCTTGGTTCAGTCTCATCTCATACCATGGAGTGCCCAAATATAACAAAAGGGTGGCTTCAGATTGCTTTATGGCCTGATCAGAGGTATTGGAATCTGAAAAGGAGACTTTTTTTTTTTTTTCCCCCCTTTAAAAGCCCTCAGACCAAATTGTTTACCCCAGAGGTTTGGGTATCTGAATGTACCTACTGCACCTAGAAGGCAAAAAATTCTCCCAGCCTCACTGCTGGGGCAGTCAGAGATTGCCACAGGCAATTGTCAGTTCAAGTCTGTTCTGACTTGTAATTGCTGATGGCTATCAGTAAACAGCAATGATATGCATGCTAAATATTTGGAACTTGGTTCTTTTAGATCTGGAAAGTGTAATTTCAAGTCTGTTCTTACTTGTAATTGCTAATGGCTACCAGCAAACAGTGGTGTTGTGCATGCTAAATGTTTGGGGCATGGTCATTCTAGATGTGGAGCACATGTTCCTGGTGTATCCTTTTTTAGTTATCCTAAGTGTGAAGGAAGTGGTAAAGCCTAAACTCAAAGAAAGCCTGAATACTCCATGCTGTGTTCTAGGTACAGCTATCAGGCTGTGCTGGTGAGAACAGAAGTTGCAAGCAGGTAATATTTAAACATTTTCCTGGCTAGGAGAGTTTCAACCTGATGGTTGCTGGAGTCCTCTCTCAGATTGCAGAGAACATATGCTTAGATATTCCCAAAAAGCCTGAAGATCTTTTTTTT
>VWYK01117109.1:62937-77337 GCA_013399775.1 Semnornis frantzii | reverse complement strand
TTGCCCAGGGAGGCTGTGGATGCCTCCTCTGGGGGTGTTCATGGCCAGGCTGGATGAGGCCTTGAGCAGCCAAGTCTAATTGAGAGGCATGGGGATTGCAGCAGATGATCCCCATGGCAAGGGAGTTGGAGTAAAGGATCTTTTGAGGAAAAAAAAATTCCCTGTGAGGGTAACTGAACCCTGGCACAGGCTGCCCAGGGGAGCTCTGGAGTCTCCTCTCTGGGGGTATTCAGCATTCACCTGGATGTGTTCCTGTGTGATCTGGTATAGATGATGCTGCTCTGGCAGGGGGGTTGGACTGGATGAGCTTTCAAGGTCCCTTTTGTGATTCTGTGATCTCTGAGGTCCCGTCCAGCCTAAACCATTCCATGATTCTCTGATAATGTGCATTGGCACTGCATGGTGTGTATGCAAAACTAGATTAGATTAACACTCTAAAAACATCTGTAAGAGATGAAACTTTTTCTCACTACATAATGTTTGCTGGGAGCTGGGACTGAAGCAGAACTTGTTCAATGATTTCTATTAATCCTCTTCCGAATCTTACTTGTCTTGGGCAAGTAATAATCTAGAAATTTACATCTCTTTAGGAACATGGTGAGTTTTCATGAATGCTCACATGTGAATGAACTAAACCAGTGTGCCACAGAGCTGAGTGGAGGATGCAGATGAACTTCTCCCCCAGTGCTAGGCTGTCAGGCTCTGAAGCGTAGCAGCATAAAACAGATTCCTTTCTGATGGCAGCTGTGGAGGAGGTAACCTCTGCAGAAGTGTGGGGCAGACTTGAGGGAGACAAAACAACAAAGAACCAAACTAGAACAACTGTGAAGCCACAGAACCGAGTCAGAGATGTCATCAAGGACCCCACAACACTTAGTGCTATAAAGGAGCAAAGCAAGTTGGAACATAAGCACTGATACAGTGCTGCAAAGAGGGCTGCAGGTGGGAAATGCAGCACCCTCCATAGGGCACTTCTTTACTTTCACAGGTGATAGAGGATTTGTTAGCTGTAGATGAAAATTGTGGTGCTCTAACCGTGGTCTTTGTATTGAAGATCACTAAGAGTAGAACGAAAACATCCAATGGCAATGCAAAGCAGCAGCAGGCAGCATTGGCTTATTGTCTGCAGAAAAACAAAGAAATCTTTCCTGTACTAACTTTCAGCATGTCTTGACTCTTTGACTGACAGAATTATAGAATGAGTTGGGTTGGAAGGGACCTCCAAAGGTCATCCAGTCCAAGCCCCCTGCAGTCAGCAGGGACAGCCTCCACTAGATCAGGTTGCCCAGAGCCCTCTTGAGCCTGACCTTGAACACCTCCAGTGATGGGACCTCAGCCACCTCCCTGGGAAACCTGTTGCAATGTTCCACCACCCTCAGGTTGCAGAAGGTGTTCCTACATCCAATCTGAATCTGCTCTTCTCTTACTTTCAAACCATTGCCCTCATCCTATCACTGCAGGCCTTTGGAAACAGTCCCTCTGCAGCCTTTTTGTAGCCCACTTCAGGTACTGGAAGGCTGGTCTTAGGTCTCTGGAACCTTCTCTTTTCCAGGCTCAACAGCCCAAATCTGGGATTAACTCTGCCTTGATAATGTTGCTCCAAATTCCTGTAAATAAATACTTGCTTATTGGGAAATGCCACTTGTAAGACACTGAGATTTGCTAAGGGAGTATGTCAGGTTTAGCAAAGCTTACTCTGAAAAATCAAAACACATTTTTACCTTATCAGAGTGGAGCACTTGGATTTCTGCCTGTATTTTCAGAAGGAAAAAAAAAAAAAAGGAGTAGACCAAGACAAACTGCAACAAACAGTGACTTTTTAATGGTAATGAATTCTCATCAGGCAGGCATTTTTAGGATTTCATTGCATTTTCTTCAAAAATACTCTGAGCACCTCTCATTTTTTATGATTATTTAGATGAACAAATTCATCCCAAGTTCAGGCATAAGCCTTTCTAAAGAAGTAAAATCTGCTCACTGAAATAGCTTCTTCCTTTTAAGCATTCTGTGTTCCAGGTATAGAACTGAAGTTCTTGAGCTTTTAGGATCTGGAGATGGCTAAGTTCCAGTGGCTACTTCAACACTGGTTAATGTTTTTATTACTCTGCCCAATAAGGAAAAGTGTCTCCTACACCAGGCTGTCCTTCAAAAAAGAACTCCTTTAGTTAAACTTGTCAAACTATGAAGCATTTAATAAACTCAGCTTCTGTCATGCCTTCAAAGCACAGCAAAGAGAAGGAGCTTTGCCTACAGATGCAGAACATGTAAGTGAAAAAGCCAGGATTGTCTTACTAATTGTCATCTTGGGATGGAATTGTTCCTTGAGGACAACCATGACAGGAACTTGCCTTCTAGTGGGGGCAGCTTGTTGCTGAGTGTGACGGTTTGGGAGTTCCCTGCCCCCCCACACTTGTAAAATGACCCAGACTAGAACTCAGCTGGCTGGAGGTTAAGCAATGAAGCTCTATTTACAGCTCAGCACAATGCCCAAGCAGAGATATACACTATGTACAGGAATAGTTACAGAAATATACAAGTTTAAGGTAATACAGACACACAACTCCCCTCCCAGAAATCAGAGACCCCAGGAGGGGCTCCCAACCACCCTTCCACCTTCTCCCCACCCCCACACCTTACCCCAAGGTTTGGCTTATGCGCAAGGAGGATCGGCTGGGGAGGGTTAGAAGAAAAGTGGTTAGTGAAGTTATTCAGCAGAGAGGAGAAGCCAGAGCTGCTAGAGAGCCCAAGAAGCTGTGCCCGAGAAGCTGCTAGCCCAAAACCCAAGCAGCAAGCAAGTCCCTCGTGACCCAGACTGCCAGCTCGAGACTCTCTTATCTTCTTTGTTTTGGTTTTCTTATACCTAAACATCACAGCAAGCCTCTGAGTGAAGTAGACATCACCACTGTTTTCCTTCACAGCCTATAGTACAATTTTTCTCTATTAAAATATTCCAATTAGCTCAAACCAGCACACTGAGTAAAGAGATTAAGGCTGGGAGCCACTGCTGAGCCCTGTGATTTAAAACATCAACAAAATCAGAAAAGCCAAGATACCCTTTGGGAGAGGGTATGGAGCCAGAGAGAGAGATCTGAGGGAGCAGTTTTCCTCTGAGCTCTACCAAAGTAAGGGAGTTTTACTGAAACTATAGTTCATTGTATTGTAATTCTCTTAAGAGTTAAGGGTTTGTGGAAAGAAAGGAGTTGCTCCACGGTTCTGATTTAACAATCCATCTGCATTTAAAGCAGCACTTAATGATCTGCTCTCTTCCTTTCAGAGTAGAAGGTAAGCACAAAGCTGTTTGTAAGTGTATGCCTTTGCTTGGTGGGGACTCGCACGTGTGCCCAGATGCTGCAATAAAAGGAGAGTTAGGTCTGGGCAAAGATGTTGTAATGTGGTCTTTGTTGTTCTGGGCATGTTCTGACAATTCCCACAAGCTGCCAGGATATGACTGCGTGGGTCACCCTCTTGTTCTCTTTTTTTTTTTTTTCCCCCCAGATAGCTCTGTGTTTTTAATCAGCAGCTTAAGGGAGGAGGAGGAAAGGATCTGAAGTGCAAGCAGCCTCTCTGTTTTCATTTCATAATTTGCTCTCTTTGTGTGACCCTGGCAGTTGTTTGCAGAGCCTTGTAAGATGCTTAAGCTGTCTTCAGTTCAGTGAGAGCAAAGAATGAAACGTAGCTGGGGGAGCAGCAAAGAGTGGCTCTATCCTGCCAAGTATTGTGCCTCAGTGGCAGCAGTGGTGTGGGTTGGTGCTTTCCCCTGAAGCAGTCAGTGCTGCAGTGTGAACCCAGGAGCACCACAGTCGATGGCAGACTCCCTGCTGTCATTAATGGCCCTTTAGACAGCGACTCCCGTATGAGCAAGAGCTGCTGTGCCACTGTCCAGCTCTGCTGCTGGCATGGATGTTGTGCAGGGAGTGAGAGCAGGCAGCTTGATACCTGTGTCCATGTATGACTATGGTTGCTTGCAGGGGCAGGGTTGGTCAGTGTGCCTAAGAGCAGTGCTCTCTGATAGCTCTTCTCTGCTGTTGCTGTGGCTGTAGAATTGGCAGTTTGCTTGGCAGTTTATCTTGGAATTGCTTGCATTTTGTTGCTGAATGAAATAGTTTATATGTATACATTGGCACTGCAGAAACCTAGCTCTGGATTTGCCTTCCCTGCACATGAACATTCTTATGATCCAGAAAGTGAGGGATACTGTGTAGAGCAGAGTGTGACTATGACAATGAAAATGAACTCAGGACAAAGCTGATGCAGCTCCTGGGGTAAATGGGCTGGAGAGAAGGGACTCCTGGTGCAGAGCTCCAGGTGTAGCTGAATCTGTTACTGGTATTTAGTCCCAGATGGCACCAAAATTATGGTTGCCCTTTTCATTCCTGCTATCTCTGAACCACAAGGGATTGGTACATACATCAAGTCTAAACCTTTTGGGGATGTATTACTAGAATTGATATTTGATTTTGTTGTTGGTTTGTTTGTTTGTTTGGGGGGGTTGTTTATGGTTTTGTTGTTGTTTTAGACACCCTTTTGATGGCACTTTGTGTCTTTTAAAACCCATGTCCAGGAGTGCCAAGCATGCAGAGCTCCTGTGAAGCATCTGAGCCCATGCATGCCTGTCCCTTCTGCAAACCAAGGCCTCAGTGTCTCAGGCTGGGCAGGAGCTTTGTACACTTCTGAGATGCATATCAAAGGAAGCTACCTAAACATCAGTTAGGAGAACTGCAACCCAGGAATAGGATTTGCTTTCTCTTTCCACTTCCAGCAGAGTTTTTGTAGCCACTCTTTGCTTATGACTTACACAATGTTTTCCAAGACTACATCTATTATGTAAAGGATTCAGGCTGGAGATGGTCACTTCTGTACAGCATGATTGGCTGAAAGATTACCTCAGAGTGAAGCAAAGTTGGCTTGTTGAAAGCAGGTAATGAAAACTGGTAGCTGTCAGGCTGAGTCTTCTCCTCTTGCAACTGATAGAACATTTCCTCAGACTGAACTGAGTGTTTCTGCACTGAGCTACCTGCCAAAGGGGTGGGGATGGCTGCAAAGGGAAAACAGGAAATGGCTTGAAAATTAATAAAGCTTGCAGAAAACAGTTTGCATGCTTCTGACCAAATACTGCGAGGCCCACAGCTGCCTCCAGGGTATAGAAACAGGAAATTTGGCAACAGAAAGAGACAGTATCCTTTCAGTTACAGATTGGCAAAGGACATCATCAAACTGCAGGCTTCATTTTCTGAGTGTATCTTTAGTGAAAGAGTAGGAAGGGATAATATGGATTTCCTTTCTGTGTACTGGGGGTGTAAGCTAAGATTTCACTTGTACTGGAGATGTTTCTGGGGAAGGAGGGATTCTAGCAGGGGAAGGAGCTGCACATTTGTCAGACCTCTCTAATAAGTCAGGCAAAAGCCAGGAAATTCAAATCTGTCACCGTGCTACAGTCTCTGACAACTTGTGGGACTTTGTGGGCCAGTAGAGGGGTAATTTGGATAATCATCTCTTGAGAGATGAGACATTTATGGGCCTTTAATGTGTGTGTATGATAGAGAGAAGCCAGCTGTGTGCAAGCATGTGCCCAGATCTGCCTAGGGGCCTTCAGATCGAGGGTGTGGATGATTATTTCCCATGGAAGTTAAAGGTTCTTAGCAAGTTTTTTCAGAAGTACAGAAATGGCTTTTACCTTCCTTTGTTCACAAAGTGTCCAGGTCCATTGTACCTCTTCACTGGGCACTTGCAGATCACATCCTGGGACGCATCAAAAGCAGTGCAGCATTTCAAATAGCTGAAGGGGACCTACAGGAAAGCTGGGGAGGGACTGTTTAGAAGGACCTCTGGTGATAGGATGAAGGCAGTGATGAAAGCAGAGCAAGATAGATTTAGTTTGGACATCAGGAGGAAGTAGTTTACAGTGAGAGAGGTGAAATGCACTGAAACAGGTTGCCCAGGGATGTGGTTGAGGCCCTGTCCCTGGAGACATTTGGGATTATACTTGATTATACTGACAGGGGCACCACTTCTGGTGTGAAGTCAGACTTGCAGCTGATGTAAGAGAGGAAGAATTAATTGTTTGAAAAGTAAGATGTCTCCTCCAGGAAGAGTTTGGTGTTAGTATTGACAAAGTAAAACCTTCCCATTATGCAGCTGTTTTTAAGATAAGCAGCTATAAATCAAATCCTGTTCCTTGACCATCTGTGCTCCTGGCTATAAAATGTATGCACAGATGTGTGAGCAACCCTGACTGTCAGATGGGGAGAGATTATTGAATCAGAAAATTACAGCAGTGCTTCAAGTTGCAGATCTGGAGCTAGAACAGTAATGACACTTATCAGTTGGTTTTGGAGGTGAGGCAAGATTTTCAGCTGAAGCAAAATCAGATGATCACAAAGGCATAAAGGCAACCTAAAGTATTCATCTGATAAATGGGCACTTGCTGAGTCAGTGCTTCTGGGCTATAAAATAGCCTGATGAAGAGAACAATTTTGAAGCAGCCAGGTCCCATCCTAGCCAGGAAATCCAGAGGTACTGAATTCTCTAAATAAATATGTATTTAAGGGGAAAGAAGTAAGCATCTGCACTTGCAATAGTTGCATCTGAACTTTCTTGTTCTTTGCACGAGCTGCTTTGCTCCACGATGTCGTTCCAGTCAGTGCTGAAAAGGCTTCACTCAGATGGGCTGGGAGAGGGAAAGGGTAGAGAGGCTACACAGTGGGTTTATGGAAAAGCCAGTTGATCACTGTCAAATGTCAAGATGGCTCTATGATGTTTCAAAGGCTGGGTTGGTAGAAGTGACTTTATTTACTGCTTTTTGAATTTCAGCATTGAAATGGTTTTGTCCATACTTTAAGGCTCTTCATTAGAAGCAGTCAAATTTGGGCCTTTTAACACAAAAGCATAAATGAAAATATTTTGTTCATACTTTAAGGCTCTTCATTAGGAGCAGATTAATTTGGGCCATTTAACACAAAAACATGAATTATAATCTTATTTGATTGCCTGCCTGAAGCAAAGTGCTGGTGTGAAGGAACATCTTTGGTAGACAATCCACACTGCCTTTCTCAAAAGCTTGTGGGTGTTGGTCGTTCATAAAGACTCCTGGAGCAGAGCAGTCTCAAAGCTTTCTCCTAGGAGAGTAATTCTCAGAGTCACAGATTTGGAAGGGACCCTCAAAGGTTATCTTGTCCAACCCCTCTGCAGTCAACAGGGACACCCCCAGCTAGACCAGGCTGTCCAGGACCACATCAACTCTGATCTTGAGTGTCTCCAGGAACGAGGCCTGATCACATCCCTGGGCAACCTGTTCCAGTGTCTCACCACTCTCATTGTAAAGAACTTCCTCCTGATGTCCAGCCTAACTCTGCCCTGCTCCAGTTCCAAACCATTGTCCTCATCCTATCCCCACAGGCCCTTCTGAACAGTCCCTCCCCAGCCTGCCTGTAGGTCCCTTTCAGATACTGAAATGCTGCTCTAAGGTCTCCCCAGAGTCTTCTCTTCTCCAGGCTGAACAACCCCAACTCTTTCAGCCTGTCCCTGCAGGAGAAGTGCTCCAACCCTCTGATGTTCTCTAGGGGGGTGAGGGTGGGCATGCTCCTGAAGACACACTGGAGCTGGGATGCCTGTCAGTAAATATTTGATCCAGCAAAGCCTTTCCAATGTCTGCCAGCAGTTGTCTCTATGTGACACACAATAGAGTGACTCAGAGTTAAATGTGGCATGCCCACTCTCTACTACTTTTAAACCTGTGGATAACCACCATGTATTTAACAAAAAATTATAAGGTTGATGTAGGTTTCCTTAGGTCAGAAGTGTTCTTTTGACTGGAACAGCTATATAAGGAAAGCAACACAGCAATGGAGCCAGAAGGGGAGAGAAACAGCCTCACTGTGTGCTCAGTCCCATTCATTACAGGATGGTTCTAGGAGTTTCTTCATGCTTTTAAACACTTGCACTGCTTTTATAGTGACTTGATACAGCTAACACAAATGCCTGTCATTAGGAGTCTACATGTCATCATTTTGTAAATACACATTGGTGCTGAAAATGCACCAGGGAGTGCTGGAATCCTGCTTGGAGTGTGAGCAGAAGCCAGCAGAGTCCCTGTGCTATTTGAAGCCTGAGCCCCAGCAGCCAGAGCAGCAGCTCTCTGGCCTGTGAGATGGGGCAGGAGCTGTCTGGGTTTAGGAGGACATGGCCAGACCAGAGCACACCCACACAGTTTGGGTGCAGCCACATTGCCTGCAGATGAGTGATTGTCTCTCTGTGTCTTGCAGAAGGAGTGAAACACATGTGCATGAATAACTTAGAGATGCTGCCCCTGGGAGGTTCTGCCAGAAAACTCCCATCTCAACTCCAGTTTTTGGGAGGAATCACACGGAAAAGAATGTGGTTTCTTTTTCTTTCTGTCCACAAAGCATGTTCCCAAGAGCAGAGGAACAGCTTGGGGAAGTGCAAAGAGGAACAAAAGCTGAGGGACAAAGGAGTTGTTTGAAATGGAGGGAGGGCAGATAGGGACAGAAGAGCAGGCCGGCGGTGGGGATGGCTACTTAGGAATGTGGGGAAGGAGTAAGTGCAGAGCGATGTTCTCCAGTGGCCTTTCCCGGCTCTGTGACGCGCTCCCTGTGACTGGGATGGATTCGGAGAGTGAACAGAGAGCATCTAAGGAGTGGTCTGCAGCCAGCAGAGGGAGTGAGATGTTCGCAGGTGCTGTGTTGGAAATGAACTCCCTGCAGGGCAGGGCCCCACCACCTCCCTGCTGCTCACAGCGAGAACACTCAGCAGGAAGTGTGCTCCAGACAAGTTCGATTCTGCAGCTGCGTTTCCTTGGGCGCATCCTCAAGCAGCAGTGTGTTTTTTCCACCCGGGCTCCATATCCAGATGGCTATGAAAATATATGCACCAAGGGGTCGGTGACTTTAAAAAGGCATAGTGACCTTTCAACAGCAGGCACCCAGGCATGTGGTGAACCACAGCTCATCTTCTGATGTGCACCCAGCTTCAACACAGAACAGCAAGAGGGGCAAAGCACCTTAAATAAAAATGAAACCAAGGGCAGGGATCATGGAAGTTTCAGCACTTCTGGAAGATGTGGGTTCATTCACATGTTACTGCACTGATGTGTAGCTGAATCACCTCCTGTCACCTCTTAAAAGGAAATAATATACCATGGAATTTACTAAAGGGGCTCAGCTGCTAATGCTTTGTCTGGGAGAAATGCTAGGCTGGCAGAATAGCATTTCCAATATTTATAATATTGGATTGTTTTCCTGAAAAATAAAGCAAGTGAGTATCACAGCAAGGCAAACAGGAACAGAGGGCACCCAAAAAATCTGATTGAAGTTCATCATGGTTAAAAACAGCTCAGGGCTTGAGTATTCTCTGAACTACACTGTGAATCATTTATGTCTGGATAAAAGGAAATGATGACTTGAGAATGTGTGGAGAGGTAGAGTCCCAGTCTGTAAAAGGTGAACCTGGAGGAATGAGGTTAAACTGGAATTCATGAAGATGAGGTTTCTCTTTATGTCTCTCGGAGCATTGCAGGAGATCACTTTTTGTGATGTTAGCTTGTCAGTCACGGCTGAAGGGAGAGAAGGGAAGGCACTTCAATGCAACATTTACCTATCTAAGGGGTAAGTTAATTCATGCTTTAAATGAGGAAATAAATGTTTTATGCTCTGCTCTGTATTTGCAAGACCTATCTTGCATCAACTCCTTCTGGGACATGGAGAATGAGATAGCAGCACTCTCGGAGGCCTGCGCACCACTTTCATAGCTCCAAGCCATCTACATCTGTCTTCACATCAAGGCACTATTGTACTTTAACATATAAATATTTAAAAGCTCAGGCCTTTTAAAATGGAAATGCTGAAAGCTTTTGAGGTGAATATCATCTAACTTTAAAGCTCTTTCCTCTTGCTTCCTCTAGTCATTTCCATATGAAACAGTGGGGAAACTGAGGCACTGAGCTCTGCAGTGACTTTCCCAAGGTTACACATTGGATCAGGAGCAGAAATGAATATTGCAGGTCGCCCCTCCAGTGCCAACACTGTCTCTATCCTGTAAATTATTTCTTGAAGTATAAGCAGTGAAGTAAGAGGGGGTTTCCTTTATTGGAATGTTAATTTCTTCATGGTTTCCTTGCAGGAAGCTGAATTAGAGGCCAATGATTCATGGATTCGTAGGCGTAGGCAGCTGTACACTGAGTACAGTACAAAGAATATTAACAAGTTGAGTGGCCTGCAGGCACTGCTGGTAAGGCAGCATCCTGCACAGCAAAGGAGATTACTCCTAAAAGGGATCTAGGTCCATGTATCTTACACCTTGTACAACCTATAAGCCTTACAGCAGTTTTATGCCTTCCCTCTTTAAAAACAAGAAACTGAGGCACTGCAGTCTTATGCTGTGTGAATAAGAGTAAAGTCCTGGGGTTTATCACAGAAGAGTTTTGGGTGGGAAAGACCTCTAAGATCATTGAGTGCAACCTTTGACCTGTTGGAGTGAGTCCAGAGGAGGCCACAAAGATAATCCAAGGGCTGGAGCACTTCTGCTATGATGATAGGCTGAGGGAGCTGGGGGCCTTCAGCCTAGAGAACAGAAGACTCAGGTAGGGACCTTAGAGCTGCCTTCCAAAACCTGAAGGGAACCTGCAGGAAGGCTGCAGAGGGACTTCCCATGAGGGTAGCAATAGGACAAGGGAGAATGGTTTGAAGCTGAGGGAGAGCAGGGTTAGACTGGATCGTAGGAAGAAGTTCTTCAGTATGAGGGTGGTGAGACTCCGGAACAGGTTGCCAGGGAGGCTGTGGATACCTCCTCCCAGGGGTTGTGTAAGGCTAGGTTGGATGAGGCATTGAACAACCAAGCCTGGTTGAGAGGAGTCCCTGCCCATGGTGGGCAACTTGGAGCAGATGATCTCTAAGGTCCCTTCCAACCTAAGCCACACTATGATTCTATGACCTAACACCACCATGGCCACTAAACCTTGTCCCAGACTTGAGCCTGGGACTTGAGATGGACCCAACAATAGCAACATGACAAAGTCGTTTTAAACTAAGTGCCTCTCCCACTACCATCAAAGTCAGTCCTTATTAGTAACTCCAAACACTTCCAAGTTGTTTCTTGGTGGGTAGCTTTAAAGGAGGACTTTCCAGATGCCATGCTGATGCCCTGACAGCTATTCCTTGCCTGTACCAATGACAGTCACATAAATGCTTTGTCACTGGTCTAGTACTGTCTGGGGTAGCTTTAATGCACTTCAAACCATCTTCCTTAAAATGAGTAAAACTTCCTTAATCAATTCTAGCTTCCTGCTTTTCCTTCCTTTTGCAGGAAGAACAAAGAAAATCTTATATGTATAATTTTAGCAAGCATTTGCCAAGCTTCAGCAGGAGGAACTAAATCGTTTGTCTGTATGTGTGAAGGAATAAATTGAAGTCTTTTTGTTATATGCTTAGATAAGACACTTCTGACCAGAAGTTATAAGAGGTGACTTTTTGGAAAGCTCAGAAGGTGATCTCCTACTGAGGAATATCATAGAGACCTTCTAAGAAAGAACAAATTAAATCCCTGGTTAAAAAAATGAAACCCCTCCTAAAATAAACCCCCTAGAAATTAGTAGTAAAAATTGCTTTTTTCAATGTTATTTTTTTGTTCAAAGTGTTTTGTTGTATGTTTTTAGCTTCTCTATTTTTAATCTGCAACCACTTCATGATCCCTAAAATATCTTTTTGCTTGTAGCACAGGCTGAGCAGATGGAGAGTAGAGCCCCTTCCATCCGTTAGCTTTACCTTATTCAGCTTCTCTGCCATTAACTTCCTGAAACATTTACAAGAGCCTGAAGCAAACTTACTTTTTCTTCTGAGTTCTCTTCAAATCTGAGGCTTAAGAGACTGCTTTTTTGTGAGATTGGTTTGGGTTTTTTTTATGTTACTAAAGAAAAAGCTAAACTATGTAAAGCCATCCTAGGGCTTGTGATGGCTGAGAACTGCACTCTGCATGCTGCCAGCCCTAATGGCCATGGACCCCAGCAGCATTCCCCAGGGAAGAAAGTCTGTGCTTTATTTCCTGCTGGTGATGCTTCTCAGCTTTAATATCTCTGGAATGAGGCAGCCCCCAAATTGTAGAAGACCATATGAGCCATGTGTTAAGAAGTTCATCCAAACATTAATTATATGCACAACCCAGATAAGCCTCCTGACAAAGGGCAGGGAGTTACCTTTGTGCAACAGCACTACGTAGCAGCTATGGGATGACTCCTGGGTGCTAGGACTGTGCAAACAAGTCTTTGGACACCTCCACCTCCACATGCTAAGGGTCCTGCTGAAGTTCTAGTCCTTAGAACGATGTAGCAGAGCAGAATCAGCATGTAGGCTGAAATAAGTTGTGTTAAAGAGCAGCTGTGCTAGTGGTTACCAAGGCACCATCAGAAGTGTGACTGAAATAACGTTCTGGAGGTTGTCTGCCTGCCTGCTGTGTGATGGGCAGGGGCATTTAACTCTCTTCTAGAGGTGGGGAGCAGATCTCCAGAGACATCCTGCTCCTTGTAGCTTTCCAGTTCAAGAGGTACAGGGCACTGAGCTTGAGAGGGGGCAGCAAAGGCTGCAAAGATGATTGGGGGACTGGCACATCTCTCTTGTGAAGAAAGACTGAGGGACGTGGGGCTTTTTAGCCTGGAAAGGAGACCGTGGGGATCGTCTCCATAAACCTGAATACTTAGAGGGTGGGTGTCAGATGATGGGGGCAATCTTTTGCAGTGGTGCCCAGTGACAGGACAAGGGGTAACGGGCACAAACTTCAACATAGGAAGTTCCATCTAAACACGAGGAAAACCTTCTTTAATTTAAGGGTGGTGGAGCACTAGACCAGGCTGCCCAGAGAAGTGGTGGAGTCTCCATCTCTGGAGTCATTCAAAGTCAACCTGCTTGGGGTGACCTTGCTCTGGTAGGGGATGGGACTAGATGGTCTCCAGAGGTCCCTTCCAACACCTATCATTCTGTGGTCACTGGCAGCCAAAGAAGCACCCCCGGTTTGCTATCAGTAAGTGAACTCTGAAACAATTCTGAAAGCAAATCATTGTGATAGTTCCCACTGATTACCAATGAGCTTTTGAAAAGCAGATCCAGAGGCAGTACAAGGCTGCAACATCTCCTTGTGGGGATTGCTGCACTCACTGATGTAATTTTGCCAGACATTTCACCCATCTTATTAACAAGGCGAGTGAGATGTCAGAAGGCATCAAGTCAAAGTATGCTGCCTTCCCTAAGGGACACTCTGCTTCTGAATAGCCAGAGAAACTTGTGAGAGGCTGGAAAGATCACTTTAGAGTGAAGACAAGTGAATGACCAGGATCATCTACCATGAACTGTGCTGGGGATGCCTCAGTTACAAGAGAGTGGTAGCAGTAAGGAGGTTTTGTCATCTTGCAAGCATTTCTGCACAGGGAGGCACACAGGCATGCCAACATTTCCTGTAAAGGTAGCAGCAAGTCCTTAGCAGCAGAGGATTTCATCCCATCAGTTGAAGGTCTTTGTCACCACTTTGTGTGGGTTTGCTCTTCACCTGGGTACAAAAGAACTAAGTATTTAGAATCACAGAGTTGGTTTGGTTGGCAAAGACCTCTAAGATCACTGAGTCCAACCATTAGCCAAACAACACCATGGCCACTAAACCATGCCCTAAAGTGCCTTGTTTGTGCAGTTCTCAATCACCTCCAGGGATGAGGACTCCAGCACCTCCCTGGGCAGCCTGTTCCAATGCCTGACCACTCTTTCTGTAAAGAAATTTATCCTGATATTCAATCTAAACCTCCCCTGGCTCAATTTCAGGCCACTGCCTCTCATCCTATGACCTGATACTAGAGAGGAGAGACCAACCCCTACCTCACTTCTTGACTTTACAATTGTTTAGATTTAACATAGAATTAAGAAGGACAATAGAGCTGTGCACAGAGGGCGAAGTGCGGCACCAAACTTGCAGTTATTTCCACTAGATTTTGGGACTTATTTGACTGATTTTTTTTAAAACTTCTTTCCTTGATATATTTTATAAAACCAAGGAACTGCAGAGGCATTCATTCATTAGGATATGGACACAGACATAGATTTGCATGCCCAGATTCTGTCAGTCTACTTCCACTAGTGCAGATCCTAGCCTTCCTTGTCCTGCCTCGAGTCCTGATCTATTGTTTATTGTCCCTTTGTACATCCTGGTGTAAAGGGATTGGGGTAAATTAATTAATATTAACAGTTTATTAATATTAAACATTCAGAACTCGCATCACCCCAATCACCATTTAATAATAATATTAACAGGCTCTTAGCAACGTTATGGAAACTATGTACAGGTTATAACAGAATCTGGAAATAATTATTAATATATACATTAATTAAACTCGATATAAACTGGCAGAGAAGG
>VWYK01117109.1:17937-62748 GCA_013399775.1 Semnornis frantzii | reverse complement strand
GAAATGGCAGTTAGCCAAGATTTGCCCATATTAGGTGAAACCATAGGCCTGCTCCACCCTGTTCTGGGAAGAGCACGGGCCCTGCACAAGGCAGCTGTGTGCACCTTGCTTACCACAGGGTCTGGGCAGGCAAGGGACCCCAGACTCAGTGGTGCCAGACCCTTTGTCCCTTTTCCCGCCGTTGCTCTCCCCCAAAACAGCAGGAGGAAAGCAGAAAAATATGTCTGGGCAAACCAGGAAAGGTATAAACCCAATTTGGCTTGCCTAGGCCTACCACGACACCTGGCAATGCAGAGATGGATACCTTTCTGGGGAGGAATTATTTTGCAGAAGCCCAGCTGTTCAGAACTAACCTGTTAAATACAGAACTGCACATCTGTGGGAATGGTGCAGGTAATGTAATGTGTGTGGTGTGCTTCACAGGGCAGTTTCCAGCCTGCTTTCGAGATAATCTGATCCTTCAACCACTTAGTTATACTTTTGGTGAAGTCTTTTTATGGTAAAGCACAACAGAGAGGGGTGGAATAATTATTCCCATTATTTCTGTCACTCCACTGGTGCTTGGCATTCCCACTGACACAGCCCTGCTTCCTGCATGTTTGAAGCCATGGAGTATATAGGCAGCCACAGTGAGTGTGGTGGATGGGAGAAGGGAAGCAGGCAAATAACTGCCTTGGGTGGCTTTTTTCTCTGCATTAGGAGAAAGATCTGGAAAAGCTAATTGCATTTTTTCCACTGTTGTGGCTACCTTGTACTACATCCAATGAGTTGACACAGCCAAGGGAGGTACCTTGTAATGTTTTTTGTGAAATCCTCTTATCAGAGCAAGCTGAGGAGTCATTAAAAGCCCTTGACCCTCAATTAGGTTTGCTGTGCTTTTGTAAATGGAACTCTTTTGCTGGCTGTGTATTTGGGATGAGTTTGCAGCAAACCTTCATGAGTGCACCATCTTCTCTGGTCTGGAAAAGACATTCAATCCATTAACAGCAGGTAGGGACACCTCCAACTAGCCCAAGTTACTCAAAGCCCCATCCAGCCTGGCCTTGAACACCTCCAGGGAGGGGACATCCACAGCTCTCTGAGCAACCTGTGCCAGAGTCTCACCACCCTCATACTGAAGAACTTCCTCCTAAGATCCAGTCTAACTCTGCTCTGCTTCAGCTTCAAACCATTCCCCTTTGCCCTCTTGCTAGACACCCTCATGGAAAGTCCCTCTGCAGCCTTCCTGGAGGGTCCCTTCAGGTATTGGAAGGCACTGGAGGTCCCATTGCTTTGGTTTTCTTCACTTGGAGTCTTTTGGGTTTGATTGGGTTTTGACTAGGGGCTTTTTGTGTGTAGGATTTTTGTTTACTTTGCTGTCTCATGCAGACCTAATGATCTGGAGGGGGCTTATACTCAATAAATATGTGGTGAGTTTATAAACATTAGCTGTCAACAGGTTTAATTGCTGTCAGGCAGTTTGCAGTTCATTAGAACAAAGAGAACTCTCCAAAGGGTTTTCAAGGTGGCAAATAAATTACCACAAATTAAAAGCTGTCTACTTCCTATGGAGAGAATGCAGATTTGCTTCCCAGATAGGCTCATTTTTGGGTTTCCTTCCATACAGGAAAAACAAACTTGCCTCCTGCCCACCAGAACAGTCACCATTTGTCATGCTTTACCCTCTGCTCAGCCAGATTGCACAGTGGTGTGTTCAGCCTGGGAATGCTTTGATGAAGTCTTTGGTAGCTGAGGGAACTGGGATCGTTTTGTCTGGAGAAGAGGAGGCTGAGGGAAGACCTCACTGCTGTCTACAGCTCCCTGAAAGGAGGCTGGAGAGGGGTGGGAGTTGATCTCTCTAGTATCAGGTGATAGGGCAAGAGGAAATGGCCTGAAATTGTGCCAGGGCATCTTTAGGTTGCAGGTTAGGAAAAATTTCTGCCCTGGAGGGGTGGTCAGGCATTGGCACAGACTGCCCAGGGAGGTGGTGGAGTCACCATCCCCAGAGGTGTTGAAGAAACCTGTGGCCATGGCACTTTGGAACTGGGACATGGTTTAATGGCCATGGTGGTCTTAGGTTGGTGTTTGGACTCAATGATCTTGGAGGTCTTTTCCAACCAAAACAACTCTGCAGCTGTTCACTATAGATGAGCTGGAAGGAACAAGTGTGGAGTGTGTGATTTAGAGGAACTCAGCTCCAGAGAGCTACTGATTTGCTGCCTTTTGAAGCAGCTATGCCATGTTTATAGTGACAGCTGTGGGTTAAACACAGCAATGTACCTGGCTTTACATCAGAGCTGCATTCACTTCTGTGCTATCCTGGGGCTTTGAAGTCTCCTCTTAGCATCACTGCTTGAAACTTTAATGCAGGCTGAAGCAAGTTTCAGATGTGAAAGTTATGTTCAACTCCAACTGCTACTTGAAAGTCACTGCCTCATACATTTTCCTCAACAAATCCTGGGTTATAGATTTATTTGTAAACTTAGGGCTTCTAGAGCATCTCAGATCTCTGGTCTCCCCAGGGTTTGTCAGCTCTCAACAGCCCCCTTGGTGAATCTGAGCAGATAAACAGGGTTTGAGAAGAAGCCTGAGACCAGCTTTACTTGTGGCTTTACACCCAGGAGTAGCAGTGGGTACAGATGAGCACATCTCTGTTCAGCAGCTGGGGCTTTCACATCTAGTTGCCTTTACTTTGTTTTATAGCTGTGGTAGTTCTGGGCCAGTTTAAAAGCTATGCAGAGGGCAAGAGGCTGACTGCACTGTGGTGGCTGGGTACAGATTCATTCCTGAGGGGAAAAGTAAATATAATTGTCACTATCAAGGTGATCCTGCTCTGGCAGGGGCCTTGGGCTGGATGATCTTCCAAGGTCCCTTCCAACCCCTAACGTTCTGTGAGTCTGTTCTGTCTTTTGTGAGTGCTTTTGGTGACTGTAAATGGTCTACAATGAATTAGTGAGCACATGTCTGTGTAAGCCACATGGCCCAGGGCAGATGATGGAAGTCTGTTGATGGGTTTAGCCTGGTCTCTTTTGGCCGCTGAACTGCAGTGTCTGAAGTGTTCAGATTCAATCATTGCTGCTGCCAGAATGATTAATTTTGATGTAATTTCCCTTGCAGTGGCATGGCAGCAGCAGTGAGGGGCTGGGCAGGTGTAATACAAGCCTGACTTCACAGTTTCTGTCATCTCCCTCTGTCTCTTTTGCCTTTTCAGTCCTCCTTAGATGTAAGATCAGAGGGAAAGCTGTCCACAGGTGCCCCTTGGCTGCATGCCTCAAAACACTCCTGGGCATAGCAGGGGAAGATTTCTCTCAAAAGAGAAAGAAAAATATTAAAAGCCAAAATATGTGAATTAAAATGGGACTCTGGTTCAGAGAAGTTTAGCTCTTGATTTCAGCCTTTGGTTAATTAACATACTGTTAGTCACTCAGGTCTGAACACTGGGTCCCAGGACACACTGCTAATGTATGTTAATGAGCAGGAAATGTGCACCTGGTACAGCAGCCTCACAGAAGGCAGGGACCTTAACTCAGTGAGGCAAGAGCCTGCCAGAATAACTTCCTTGGTGGAAGTCAGGCTCAGCCAGCTGTGTGGTGGGCACTGCCAGCCTGCCCTTCCACTCACTTCTCACTAAGGACTGGTTGGCTGAGATCTGAGCCCTTCTCCTCTGGCTGTTCTCTGATTGCTCTTTTCTTCCATTACCCAAGTTACTACTTCTAAGGGCTGGAAGTTTCCAAGGGAGAGATGAAATCTCTGTCACCTTCCCACCGAGCTATTTGTAGCAAGGAAGTGAATGGTTTCTCTATTAGTTTCCTGCTGCTTACTTAACTACATCTGCAAGCACACCAAAGTTCAAGGCCAGCTTGGCTGGGGCCTTGAGCAGCTTGGTCTAGTAGAAGATGTCCCTGCCCATGGCAGGGGAGTTGGAACTAGATGATCTTTAAGGTCCTTTCCAACCCAAACCAGTCTATGTCTCTGTGACCCTGTTTTAATTTAGAAGTTTCCCTTAGGAGTATTCTGAATAGAAAACTGAAGGAATTGAAAGCCAGGTCTTTGTTGTTTGAATCCAGAGCCTGCCTACTTCTGTGCTCACTGCATGCCTCTCTGAAAATAGCCCAGAAGAACACTGGCTGGGTTACATCTTTTATTTTCTTGTATGGAATGAGTGGGGTTTCTTTAACAGGCCTCTGGAAGAGGAAGAAGTGAAAGTCAGAGTCCAGGTAAACTCTAGGAGTGAGGTAAAACTTGCTAATATGGGAAGAGAGCAGAGTGGTGGTGGACTGACTGCTGTCATGCGTGGCACAAGAGGGTGCTGTGCACCCAGCAGATAGCAGGAGAAACCCTCTAGTGAATGATAGGGGTTACTGTTAACTGACTGATGCAAATAAAACATTGAAGTAAAGCTTTAATACCTTACAAGATAGAAAGCTTTGCAGCATCTCCTTCCTGCTAACCAAAACTGCCTGGAATGTCTGCTGAGGGAATGAAGCTTCAAAAAGATTCAAGGCAATTTCTGTGCTGTGAGGGAAACAGAGGAGGTACAGAAATAAGCAGTAGCTAAGGAATGAGTAAAGCTTAACAGACAAAATGAAAGAGGGAAGACAGGTCTGGAAGGAACTCTCTGAAAGCAAAGACAGCAAGAGAAAGGTGTCAGACCACAGCAGATGTCCTGTGAGTGCAGACACTACAGCTGCTCCTGTAGCTGAAGCTCAGTGCTGTTGTGTGTTGGCAGTGAAACTCTTTTTGCCTGAATGCTGGTAGGAGCAGAGCTGATGTTTGACAAGCCTACAGGATACCTGTCCCAAAATATCCAGAGCCTGGGAGTAATCCCTAATCTCCTGCCAGCCCTTTCACCAACATCTCAGGCAGGGAAGCTCCACAGATTGTGAACTGCATGTGAATGTGTAGAACGAGCTGGGAGGATAATGCTGCTTCCTCTGTGCTGGTAGTGCATGTACAGAACACAGGTGAGCAGCTGGGCCCAGGGAGGACTGTTTCTTACAGAACAGAGTGGTTGTTTTAGCAGGGGCTGGTGGCATTTTTAGGGAAGCAGAGTCCTGTTCCTTCCCCTGCCACTGACATGTTCTTGGATCTTTCACAAACTGTGCCTTATTGTCTGTAGTCTCCCATCTGTGAAACAGGCATAACAATGCTGAGGCATCTCTGAAAAGAAAATGTCAAGAGTCTGAGTCTGTAATTTTTGCTAGAAAAGGGGAAGGTCTGCATAGGAAGAGCTGCAGGGACCTGCATGTTGATTATTTCACTGAAGAGAGAGTTCAATATATGGAGTTATTGTTATGACAAGAGACCAGCTCAGTTCTGCTTTCCTGTGTTAGGCACAGCTTTATCCCTGGCCTAAAGCCTTGACTGAAATAGGGGAAACAGAGGAGCAGCAAATGCTTGCAGGGTGCAGCTTTAGTAGCTCAAAACCCATCAAACCTGCACAAGGAATGCCAATTGCAGTTACTTGTGGCTGCAGATTCATTAAATCCTGACCACAGGACTTATTGTGCACGTTTGGGGTTTTTTATTCAGAGGTACCTATCAAACTGCCACTTCCTCTGTAATTTAGAGATAAATATTTAAAATAGTCATCTCAGGAATTTAATTGAGCTTTGCCCTGGGCATTTATGGATGCAGCAGTGCCCATTTCTTTCTGGGTGATGTTTTAAAAGTAATTCAAGACATGAAAAACAGCAGGAGGAGGATGCATGCTTATAGGAGGGATCCTAGAGGCTGGCTCAAGGTGATTTAGCTAAAAGACCTATGACTTAGAAACAAAGTGTGCTGCAGACTGAAAGGTGTTCAAAGGTATAACCCTTCCTGGTGTGTTCATTTCCTAACTGCAACTCATAGAGCTGTGGATTTTGGAACGGACCTCTGGAAAGCATCTAGTCCAGTTCTGCTCAAGTGTCCCTGTCCAAGCAGTCAGAGCAAGGTGCTCAATGCTGTCTCCAGTTAGGTTTGGAATATATCCTCTGGTTCTGGGCAACCTTTTTTGGTGTTTGACCTCGTGGTAACAAAAGAAAAAATCCAACAAGTGTTTTCTTGTGTTCAGATGGGTTTGTGTGCTTGTAGCTTCTCTTTTTTTCTGTCATTGAAAACTACTGAGAACAGTCTGGGGCTCTCTTTGATGCCTCTCAGCAGTTCAATGTTTCTAAATGTTTACTGAAGGAGAGGTTGATAAAACTGCTTTTTCTGAGTTTAAAAGCAAGTGTCTTGTGAGGATAGATGTCTCAGAATATCCTGGATGAAAGATACTCTGAAGTCAGTTGTGAAATACCATCTTAAATTCATAGAGCCATAGGAAGGGACCTGAAAGATCAGCTACTTCCAACTGCCCTGCCATCTGCAGGGACACCTCCCAACAGCCCAGGTTGTTAAAAGCCTCATCCAACCTGGCCTTGAACACCCCCAGGGAGGGGACATCCACAGCCTCCCTGGGCAATCTGTGCCAGTGTCTCACCACCCTCACTGTGAAGAATTTCTTCCTCATCTCCAGTCTAAATATGCCCTCCTCAAGCCTCAATCCATTCCCTCTCATTGTATCATCACAAGCCCTTGCAAAAAGTCCCTTCACAGCTTTCTTGTAGCCCCCTTCAGGTGCTGGAAGGCTGCTCTAAGGTCTCTCCAGAGCATTCTCTTCTCCAGACTGGACTGCCCCAACTCTCTCAGCCTGTCCCCATAAGCAAGGTCATTGGCCTGGCTTTGACCTGAGAATGAGCTTTGCCAAGGTGCTTGAGTTTGTGCTGCAGTCTTCAGGACACTGCACCCACACTCTCTGTCTCTTTAGAAATCTTCCCTCCTGGCACACAGGTGTGCCCTGAGCACCCTGAGCCCCATTTCTGCCTGCTTACACAATGGGCATGGAGAGGGAGGCATGGAGGTGACAGTTAAGCTGGCAGCTGGCAGAGCATTTGCCTTGCTGGGTGTGGATTTGGGGATGTCGGAAAAACACAGATGGCTGCTTGCAAAATCATCTCTGCTGCCCCAGGGGACGCAGGCAGGTTGAGTTTCACTGAAAGGGAAGGAAATCTGCTCACTTTCAAGGAACCAAAGATTGGATCCACAATTTACACTTCAGTGTGACCCAACAGACATTGCTGTGTTAGGAAGCAGCTGGTTTGGGCATTGGAAGAGGGAGGACAAACCCCTCACTTTTAGGACTGTGTTCCCTGTTGCCACAGCAGGTTATGCTTCTTGCTTAAAAGCCAACGAGTCCTACTGAGGCAATGTTAACAGGCAATGTTAACCTGCTTGCCCTAAAAGCTGAGGAGGCATCCAGAAGCAGCACGAGGCAGGGTTCCTCCTCTTTGGGCTCTCTGCCTTGCTGCTCTTATCTCCTTGCTCCATAAATGAAGAGTCCTTAGCAGCCAGCCAGGAACACAGATGTTAGGGGTTGGAAGTGACCTCCAGAGATCATCGAGTCCAACCCCTCTGCCAGAGCAGGACCATAATCTAGTGCAGGTCACACAGGAATGCATCCAGACAGGACTTGAAAGCCTCCAGAGAAGGAGACTCCACAGCCTCTCTGGGCAGCCTTCAGGATACTTCCCTGACCCTCCTCATGCCCGTGGGGCATTGGGCACCTTGTGAAGAAACAAAGTGATGTCACTGGTACCTGAGGAGCGTTTTAAGCACAAGCTGTTGCTCCCAGCCCAGAGGACCAGGTGTGGTTTCCCATTTGCTGGAATGTGCAGCAAATGTGCAGGCAGGCTCCCAGCTTTTTTTAGCTCACAAAAGCAGGGGAGCCCTTTGACAGATCCTGCCTTTGCCCAATCACTGCTCTCCCTGCTGCTGCACATCATTATCATATTCTGACCGTGTAAATCCTCACATTTGCCTCCCTCCCTCTTGCCTTCAGTCACCCTCCCCCCTCCCTCCCCCTGCCAGGACTGCTGCTATCGGATCTGTGATATGTGATCTCCTGGATACAAGCACACACACACAAGTACCAGGCACCGCTGCTCAGCTGAGCAAAATGTCTCTGTCCTAGAAGTGGTGCTCCTGACAGCTCTCAGATCCTGACGATGTTGCCATGCTTTCCCTCCTGCCTTCTGCCTTCTGCTCTCTTTGTCTGCCTGCTTTTCTTACCCGGGGCTCGTTTCTGCCCTGCTGTCTGTAGCTGTATGGACTACCACACCATAGATTGCCGGGATCAAGGACTCCCAAGTGTTCCTAATCCCTTTCCCTTGGATGTACGGAAACTTCTGATAGCTGATAACAACATTCAGGCAATCCCAGCTGATTTCTTCATCTTTTATGGAGACCTGGTCTATTTGGACTTCAGGAATAACTCCCTCACCTCTTTAGAAGAGGGCACTTTTAGCAGTTCTACCAAACTGGTGTATCTAGACTTAAGCTACAACAATTTAACACAGCTTGATGCTGGGATATTCAAATCAGCAGAAAAACTGATCAAATTGAGCCTTGGAAACAATAACCTGGTGGATGTGGACGAGGCTGCTTTTGAGAACCTGGAACAGCTCCAAGTGTTAGAACTGAATGACAATAACTTACAGAGCCTCAATGTGGCAGCCCTAGAAGCGCTTCCCTCCCTGCGGACTATACGCTTAGAGGGCAACCCTTGGGTCTGTGACTGTGACTTTGCCAATCTTTTCAGCTGGCTGCAGGACAATGCATCTAAGCTCCAGAAAGGTAAAGCTGGGGGCAGGGGGGGTGGTGTTTGATGGTGCACTACATGCATTGCTTTGTCTGTGTGTCTTGGAGGCAAGGAAAGTTCTTGGTCAGATTGTCTGTGTGCTGCCTGCAGTGACCCAAACTGCATATTGGTCAAACTGTATTTGCATGCTTTCAGCAAATGAGTTCATTAAAATGGTGTTGGCTTTTCTTTCTTTCTTCCTTTTTTTTTTTAAGCCCTAATAATTCTGATTTATAGGCTAAACTTACATAGGCAGTGAAAGAGCCTTTTCAAAACCATTCAGCCCAGGGCTGGTTCTCTTCCAGACTTCATTTTCTCTTGAGTAAATATATTTTCTACAAGAAGCCCTTTGAGCAGCTAAATATTCTGTGCCAACTCCTCAGGAAATTTGCTTTCTCTCTCATGTTACTGATCAGCTATAAAGCTGCTACAGGAGAGCTAGCTCCCCATTTTATGCAGCTAGGGTTGTCAGCCCTTTCCTAGAACTATTTAGTTGTGATACTCTGCTTGAAGCTCTCTTCAGTAGCTTGGCTTTGGCTCTTGTCATTAAAAGAGCACTGCTTCAGTATTAGGAATAAACAGAAATTACTCTGGAACACTCCCAAAGGAGGAGATATAGTTCTGTTATTTAGGCCAGTCATTTTCAGAAAAGCATGGAGGGGAAAAAATAAATATTAATACTGCCATGTATAGGGAATCCATCTTCATGCTCCACATTTCCCACCCAAGCCCAAAGCCTCTCTTAATCCAGCTTTAGCAGGAGATCATCTCGCAGTTCATGCCTCCCAACAAGCACTGGGACATTAACTGGTGCCACTGAGCTGCCCAGCTGCTAGCAGAAAGCAAACTGTGCTCAGAGCACAGACACTCTGTGAGGGCTGCAGAGGGTATGGAAGTGCTACTTGCTGTGAATTCACTGTCTGGGCTGTGTCTGAGGGGAGAAGTCTGCACAGAGGATGAGAGAGCTAAAGTGCTGGTGGAGAGCAGCTCTGGAGAACAGGCTGAGGTCCAGTGGCTGTTTGAATTCAGACAAAAGGGAAGATATCCACAGTGAGCCTACATGTTTCAGAAGCCTTTCCTCTCCTGTCTTGATCAGCAGAGTCTCTACTCAGTTACTCAAGGTCTTCCTATGCTTGTGACCTTGGGTAGCATTTTTCTTAATACACTCATCTAGGTTGCCCTAAATATTCTTAGCTGTAAAGGAGCTGTTTTAAGGGAGAAGTCATTTGAGGGAAAAGGGTTGGGTTTTTCCTGCCTGCCTCAGTGAAACTTTCATCTTGGTTCTTTCTAAACCAAACATGGGCTCCTTCTCCCACCTTCCTCATGCTTTAGCTAAAGTTTACTCTGTTTGAGCCAAGTGTTTGCCTCTTCTCTAATTTTCCACATGCTTTCCATCTCTATTAATGAACCTTGAGCTCCTTCCTCTTTATGCAGACTGAGCCTGTTCAGTTTTGAGAGTCTGTCCCAGCCCATCTTCACTAGGGGGATGGTGAGGCACTAGAACAGGTTGCCCAGAGAAGTTGCAGATGCCTTGGAAGTGTTGAGGGCCAGGCTGGATGAGGATTTGAGCAGCCTGGTCTAGATGAAGGTGTCCCTGCTCATGGCAGGGGGTTGGCCTAGATGATCTTTCAGGTCCAATACAAACCATTCTAGGATTCTGTGATCTCTTTTCCAGCCTATCAGCATTTTAAAGTACATCTGAACTTTGTCTGGAAATCTCAGGTACTGAAGCTTTCCCTGGCTATTGCCAGTGCTCCCCATTGCCTTAGAAGCTTAGAGCTGCTTTCTCACAGCATTTCCTCTCACCCACAGCTGTTTCAGCCAAACAGACATTAAATTACTACCACATCTGGATCTTCCAGCCTTGCAGTTAGATTGGATTTGGGAAGACAAGGATGGGGGAGCAACTATTCAAATGGTTGATTTAAGCAAAGCTGTGCCCCCAAGATGGCCAAAGCAAATGACTGACATTTGTTCCCAGGAGCAAGTCCCTGCTATCTTTGCAGCCATTCCTACCAGGGACATCTGATGCATGTATGCAGCAAAGTGTGCAGGGTCAGCATTTTCATTGCTGCTTCTGAGCTGCTGCCACAAAACACTGCCTGTCTCCTTTAATCAACTGCCAAAATGTTAATCACCAAGCTGAGGGTGATTAAAACCCAGAAAGGAAAGACTGTCCCAATGACACTTTCTTATGGCCATGGTTACCTGCCCTGGAAAACAACTTTTGGGGAGCCAGCATGAAATTAATTCTTGGAGTTGTTTAGATTGCATTTTATAGATACAAAATGTTTTGTTGCAGCATTATACCCATTAGGAGTTAATCACATCAGCATCACTTGTCTGATCATACTATCCAAAGCCATGCTCATTTGGCCTTTCCTAGAAGGGGTGTGAAGAGCAACTCACTGGAAGCTTCAGCACCCAGACTCCTTGGCTCCCTGAGGCTGCTGCTGTAAGGCAGCAGACAGAAGTGTGCTTGCTGCAAACACATCAAGATAAGTAGGGCAGCAGGCATTGGGTCTGGACATCCAGCAAAAGAAGAAGAGAGAGATCCATTTTCAGGGACCATGAAAAGAGCTTTGTTGTCTTGGCTGCATGCTCCTGCTTTCCAGTTCTGCTTCTGCCTTCTGGTTGTGCAGCAGCTCAGGCATTTGCAGTGCTTGGCCTCTACAAATGGGAAGCAGCAGGAAGGGGCAGGTCGTTGGAGAGTGATTTCCTTCTCTTGCTTTTTTTAAAGACTAAACTGTGATCAGCAGTACAGAAGGGTTTCATGACAGACTGAAGCTCCCCAGCTTTTAAGTGGCAGACTTTGTAACCTGGATTTACAGAGAAGGGAAACTGTGGAAGGGTGAATGACTCAAACTTCCATCAGTCAGCTCCAGTAAGAGGCACTGCAGAGCGACCGAAGGCTCTGTTCACTGTCGAGAATCCTGGGCTGCTTCAGAATGGGTTAGACAGGAAAGGATATGGCAAAGCAGCAGGTCCCAGCCAGTCTGTGGCTGGAGGAGGATCCAGGGCTGCCGTTTGTAAGTGTCACTGGAGCACAGCAGTCCATCAAGATTCAAGGCCATTAGCATGAATCAGGAGATTAATGGCTGGGAGAAAGACTTTAACAGATTTAGCTTCTGGCCATTCATTTTGATTCCTCACTTTGAATGACACATGAAATAGTTTAATGTGCACTGTCTGCTTGTCTGAGAGTAATCACTCACTCTGGTAACTATTTACTAAGCCCAGGCACTGCTCTCTGAATTTGAGCACTGCAGCAATTGCCACGTTAGTGAAAGCTGCCCTTGCTTTTTGCAACAGAAATACCGAGGAGATTTAAAACTGGGAGTTTTGTCCATGTGGACCAAAACCTCAATAATAGATTCTGAAGTTCTTTACCTCTGTAATTAAGGCCTCTGGAGAGCTCAGTGATCTGAACAAAAGCCATGCTTCAACTCATTAGTTTGACAACAGCCAGGTCCATTTTCTTTCTGGCAGACTCCCAGAAAGAGCTCCTAAAGTTCTAACTCACCAGACCCGGCTGCCTGTAAAGCCTCTTTGCAGCTGAGCTGCCTTTGCACATCTGACTTGTCACTTCACAAACAGCTGGGGTTTGAGTGATTCCACAGCTCCAGCATTTCCTCATCTAACCTACATTTCCAAATAAAGGCCCAGTGGGCAGTAAGTGGAAGCTCTCATGTGCCACGTTTGCAGGCAGGCTTACCAAAGAAGCTGCACTCAAAAGCTTTGCAGTTCAACTCAGTCCTTTACCTGCAATCAAACACAGCACTTCAACAGCAAATGGTATTTGTCATGAAGATATCTGAAAAGCAGCATTTTCATCATACTTTGAAGCCAAAACACATTTCCCCCTTTCTGGTTATTAGTTTATTAAAAGACAATTAGTGCAAAGCAGACAAAGGAGCTGTGGAGATCAGTGGAATGGTGCTGAGCAGGAAACAGATCGCAGTTCTTTTTTCCAAGGAAGATAAAGAGTTCACTGGGAGTCAAAATGGTTAAGTTATAGAATTTACAAAGATTTTCTGTAGAAGGAAGTTGGATTTAATAACCATTTTAATAACTTCTTTTAATAACCATTTGTTACACCTGAAGCAGCATGGTGCCCAGTGATTCATAGTAAAGGCTTCTCATGATGAGCAGCATGGAGGTTGGGAGTGTTGGATTGTTCTTGTTTGGAATGGAAAAGTTGTGTTGAGACCTCTGTGGAACTCACTCACTCCCAAGACAGGAATAAAAACATCCATTGGAAGTTACCCTCAGGGATGGAGGAGGGCATGAAAGCTCAGAACAAAACCAAATACCATTCCAAAGTCAGGGCTCCTCCAGCAGAAGTCTGTCACTGGTGCCCATCACCTACAGAACTGAGGCTTCTGCACACTTCCATTTCAGTGTTTGAGTACAAGTGGCTTCAGAAAGAACTTTTGGTGAAAGGTGTTGCAAAGTCATGCACAGCACTTCTTGAACCTCTCTGAGGATCTCATCTCATTGAAGAGGTTAGATTCAGATAAAATGCATATAATAACTATGAGTTTGCTGAACTGGAGAGCTTTGCAGAGGTCTCTGATGCTGGTTTTTACTTTCTCTGAGAATGCTTTGGGCAGCTGTGCCTGTAACCTTGTTTGCTAATGACTAATGCATTTTTAACATTACTTTTAATTAGAGTTTCAGTATTCCTTGGAGTGTGACTGTAGTGTCTCCTCTCTCTCATCTTGCCCTCCTTTTGCTTTGTACTTTTTGTCTACTCATCTTTGGAAAAACCTTGTTGGGAAGCTGAGTTGAGTTTTTGAGATGGCAGGAAATGGTTGGTGCCTAAACTTTTTGTGCTGGGTTCAGTGGTATCTTCTCAACCTTTTGTGTTTAATGTATGCTTTAAGTTCCACACTATCCACTGCAAGAATAAAAAAAAAAGTGCTGCCCTCTGTTCAAACAGTAGCAGAAAGACTTCTAGCTATTTGATGCTAAGGTTTAAACTGAACATGTTTAGGAGTGGCCTGCCTAAGCTTGGGAATGACAGAATAACAGAATGGTGGGGGTTGGAGAGGACCTCTGGAGATCATCCAACCCATCCCCCCTGCCAAGGCAGGTTCAGCTAGAGCAGGTCACACAAGAACACATCCAGGTGGCTTTGGAAGGACTCCAGAGGTGGAGACTCCACCATTGCTCTGGGCACTTCCTCCTCATATTTAGTTGGAACTTCTGAAGTTCAGGTTTGTGCCCATTACCCAAGATCTATTAGCAAACAGAATCTGTAAGTAAAATAATGTTTGCCTGCAGCAGTCCAGGCCTTTATGGCAGCCCTAGGCTCAAAGGAACTGCTGGCCATTGTCTTCAGAGCAAAGCATTGCAGTAACAGAGTACAGGTTCTGCTCGACCTCCTGAACTAATTAAAAGGTCTTCTAAACCTCCTGACCTAACTGAACATTTTCTAAGGCCTCTTGACTTGCTCTTTATCAGAACCTATTTGTTCATCTGCTGTGTAGAGAAGGCTGCCTTGGCTTCATGTAATACAGAACCAGAGGAAGCTTCAGCTGAGCAGGACAGGCTGTTCTGTCCATGCCTGCCTTTCAGTTCTTCCCCAAGTATCAGGCACAGGGTGGCACATCCCCAGTACAGAACATAATACCCTTTTTTTTTTTCCAGAAGGGAATCCAAAGCCTTGAGACTTCAGCACCTTTTATTCTGTTCAAGCAGAAACTCCTCAGAGGAATTAGATTCCCTATCGAGCACATCAAAGCTGTTTCTATATATACCCAGACACATATATAAAGACACAATTTGATAGCCTAGGTCCTTTTCAGTAAAGTGATCTGACTGCCACTGCCTTTTCACTCTGGTTCTTCCATCTTAAGGGTTTTTTGGAGTACTTCCACCTTTCACAGATGTGAAAATGTGAGGACAGCATTTGCAGATGTGAACCCCTAATGTTAAACTTTAAGCATCGAGGGCAAACTTAAGTACCCTCTAATGTTGAGCTCTGAGGCTTTAGGGCACTTGGCCATCAAAAAGTTTTATTTAGAGACCTAAATCTAGGCTTCAGGGTTTTTTTTAAGCCTCACTGTTCCAATAGCTTGAGGCTACTTCCAATGATATTTCACATCTCTTCAGAGGCAATGCCTCTCTCACTGCTTATTAATACATCTAATACATCAGTGACAGTGTTTAAGGAGAATAAAGAGAACTACAGCTGGAGGCAAAATACCATACAAGAAATAAAATGCCACATTTCAACATTTCAAGTGTATTCAGCAACGTGAGAGAACAGCTGAATTCCACCCAAAAGGGCAAATATCCATTTTACTTAATAAAATCAAATGGGAATAGCACATTAGAGTGCTCTCCTCTTTGTGGTACAGGCAGTCATGAGCACATGTGTGTGGAACTCACTAACATTTATGGCTTCAGGTGTTGTTCTGGATGTATTCCCTGTACACACCAGTGTGTGCATGGGTGGGCATTTGCATTATAGAGAAGAATCACAGAATCAGGCAGGGTTGGAAGGGACCACAAGGACCATCCAGCTCCAGCCCTCTGTTCCTCCTCACGGCCCTTCCCTGGACACCTTCCAGCACCTCCACATCCCTCTTATCCCAGGGGCTCCAGCACTGGATGCAGGACTGCAGGTAGGGTCTCATCTAAGCAGTGCACAGCAGAGGGGCAGGATCCCCTCCCTTGCCCTCTGCCCACACTGCTCCTGCTGCAGCCCAGGCTCTGGTTGCTCTCTGGGCTGCCCGAGCACACTGACAGCTCACACAGCTGCTCCTCCATCAGCACCCCCAAGTCCCTCTCCTCAGGGCTGCTCTCCAGCCAGGCACTGCCCAGCCTGTACTGGTGCTTGGCATTGCCTCAACCTAGACCCAGGACCCTGCACTAGTTGAACTTCATGGCTTGGGCCCAGCTCTGCAGCCTGTCAAGGTCCTGCACATCTCAGGCTTATATATACCTGAATGTTAGGAAACTAATTTGATATCTGGTGTTTGTTTGGGGGGTTTTTGGAGGTGGAACTCTACGAACACCAAGCAGAATCAAGGCCTTTCCTTTCTCTTTTTCTCCTGTTTGGTTTGGGGTTTTTGTTGGTTTGGGGGTTGGTTGGTTTGGGATTTTGTTTGTTTCTTACAAACTCAGCATCCACAACTAAAGCTGAGAAGTCTTGCTCTGAAGGTTAAGAGATCATAATATTGAAGTAATAAATTTCAGATGTCTCCAGTAAATGATATTGTTAGCAGAGGTATCAAAAACAAAGGCAGAGATACCCAGGAGGTCTTGCACAGTAAAGTAGGCCTGGAGTAAGAGATGCCTCTTGCTGCTTGCCTTTGGCTACAGGAATAGAAGGCAAAACTCAGATTCACAGAATTATTTGGGTTGGAAAGGATCTTAAAGATCCTCCAGTACCAACTCCCCTGCCATGGGCAGGGACACCTCCACCAGCCCAGGCTGCTCAAGGCCTCATCCAGCCTGGCCTTGAACACCTCCAGGGAGGGAGGGCATCCACAGCCTCCTTGGGCAACCTGTGCCAGTGTCTCCCCACCCTCACTCCAAAGAATTTCTTTCTAACCTCCAGTCTAAATCTGCCTTCCCTAAACCAGGACACTCAAGCTTCAATCCATTCCCTCTCATGCTACCACTACAAGCCCTTGTAAAAAGTCTCTCCCCAGCTTTCTTGCAGACCCCTCCCAATACAACCTGTCCTTATGGCATCAACCAACATATCCAGAGAAAACCTACCTCATATCCCAGGGCACTCTATGCCTTAGCCAATGTACTGTCTGAAAGTTCCTGATCTGATGAGGAACGAGTTTGGAATTAGGGCTGCAAAGCATCAGCAGGATGCTAATGGAGCACCCTGGTGTCTGGGCTTTTGTGGAGGGAGGGGGATCTGAAATGGGAAGATCACTACAGCATTGCCAGTCTGTTTGCATTAGGAAATTATTAGTTACTTGTGTAAAGTCTGTTTGCATTCATTGTCTAAGAGCTTCATTTTCACAGGGGCAGCACTGCAACCTCTGGCTCTGTAAGCCAGGAGACCTCTGCATAGTCCTTTAGAGAAACTAAGCAAAGTGCTTCTGAGGATCCAGCTGCAGCCTAACTGCCTGCAGTGTGTTGACAAGGTTCCAGTGCTAGACTTCAGTGCAGTTATCCTCTGTCAGCAAAGGCATCTCAAAGTTATGTTGTTCCAGAACCTATTAGGGAATGTCACTGAAATGATCTCCACCTGGAACCTTTCTGCATCACTCCTTCATAAACAGGTCTCTCTTTTTCTCCCTCTCTCCTTTAACAATGTACTTTTGGGTTTGACACCATGGTTCTGTGATTCCAGCATTCCCACACTTCCCATTTCACTCAGGTGTCTGTCCCACACAGTACAGACTCACATTTTCAGCTTGTTTTATTTTTTACAGTGTTAAGAGCCTGTGTAGAGAAGAGCCTAGAGAAGAGTCCAGGGGGGACCACCTAAAGGCAGGCTGAGGAGGGACTTCTCGTGAGGGTGACTAGCAGTAGGACAAGGGGGGATGGTTTGAAGCTAAGGCAGAATAGGTGTAAACTGGATCTTAGGAAAAAGTTCTTCAGTATGAGGGTGGTGAGACTCTGCAACAGGTTGCCCAGGGAACTGTGGATGCCTCTTCCCTGAGGGTGTTCCAGGTCAGGTTGGATGAGGCCTTGAGCAGCCAAGCCTAGTTGAGAGGTGTGCCTGTCCATGGTGGGGGAGTTGATCTAAGACCTTTTCCAACCTAAGCCATTTCTTGATTCCATGATTCTGTGATACAGCATCTAGCACCTGCTCTTTGTCTGCAACTTCAAAGCATCCCCTTGTTGAAAGCAGGCAACCCATTTCATTGGGGCATAGAAGGTTCCATGTGAACCTGAGAAAGACTTTTTCCCTGTGAGGGGTGACAGAGCACTGGAAGAGGCTGCCCAGGGAGGTTGTGGAGTCTCCCTCTCTGGAGATACTCAAGAACCATCTGGATGTGTTCCAGTGTGATCTGTAGGTGATCCTGCTGGGGCAGGGAGGCTGGACCAGATGATCCTTCAAGGTCCCCTCCAGCCCCTGACATTCTATGATTCTATGATTTCAGCTTGCCAGTGTGGCATATCTGCTGCTTCAGAGGAGGTGGCAGAAGGATACAGAGTGTGTGACATTGTCCTTGAGGCAGCTGGAGTTATTAGAGGTACTGTGCTGGCCAGGACCAGAATAACTTGAGCTCCATATTTATAACACTCACACTTGTTATTTCATTAACACTTTTGTTTGGTATGAAGAAGCAACTCTTTGATCACGTTGTGGAAGCAATGAGAGAGTTATATATAACTGTCATCAAAGGTTTTCTTGCTGCAGGCAAGCACTAAATACCAAACTTTGAGGTACCCTTTACAAGAAGCCTGGGTGATGATTTGATTTCAAGAATACACTGAACAGGCTTTGCAGAATTAAAACCCCAACCCAAGCAAGCAAGCCACACAAATAATACCAGTCAAGTGGCTAAAGTGTGTGAAGGTAGAGCACTGAAAGTGAAATGACATTCTCCTGGCCTCTGGATGTCTTGTGTGTGAGAACAGGTGATTAGACTGAGCCAGTCTATAAGCAGCAGAATAACCCAAGGGAGAATTCTCACTCCTTGCCACGAATCCTGACTCAGGAGGTCACAGCAGCTATTACAGTGGCTTGTTTTACAGAAACACACTGCTGGGAGACTTGTTTTTTCTTGGCCTTGCTACAAGTGAAATGGAATTTACTTAGGTGCTGTATTCACTTGGGCCAGGCTTTCTGCCACAATACTGCAAAAGTCCTTTCCTGTTAGCACAGAACTTCCTCTCCAGCTTAATTGGTGATGCTGGAGTCCTTCTCTTGCTTGGTTTTGCCCTGTGGCAGAGGAAGGAGGAGCTGGGCACATACAGTGAGCTCTGTGTTTTTACTGCTTACTCTCACTAGTTTGGAAATTTAGATTTTCTTTTTATCCTTTGCTTTCACTATGAAGAACTCAGCTCTAGGCATTATTCAGTAATGCATGGAGGAATAATGGACTCTATCTGCTGGTCTTTGTGCCCTTATACAGAGGGAAAAGGTGAAAGCAGGTCACAGACAAGCAAGCTTCCGTGAACTCTCAGCTGTCATTTTGACCAGAAGGAAAAGACAGCTGCAGTTGTGGAACTACATGGGGAAAAGTAGAAAGCACCAAGGTGTGGAAGGAATTTCAGTGTCCCTGTTACTCTCTTCTGCAGCCACAATTTGTTCAGATGGAGCAGCTGGGAAGTGCTTCCATGTCTCCAGATTTAGGTGCACCCAGGGTTCAACATTCACTTCTCAAACTCATGGTCCCAGGCCATACCTGACCTCCTGGAAGTCTAAAAGTGAAATTTCCAGGAGCTACTCCAGGGGGTTGTGCAGTGGCTTTGGGCTAGGGACTGATTCTGTTCTATTCTTTCCCAAAATTTGTACAAAACCCTAGAATTCATCCTAAAACTTCTCTTCAGTGTCTGATCAGAGCAACAGAGCAATCCCTTCGTGCTCCACTGATTGATTTCCCTTTGCTCTTGTCTGCAGGTCTCCATGAAATCCAATGTTCCCTGCCTGTGGAAAACAGAAGAATCTTTCTGAACGAATTATCTGAGGTCAGCTTTAGTGAATGCAAGTTTAGTTTGTCACTGACAGACCTTTTTATCATCATCTTCTCTGGAGTTGCAGTCTCCATTGCTGCCATTCTGTCCAGCTTCTTCCTAGCCACTCTTGTGCACTGCTTCCAGAGATGTGCTCCCAGCAAAGACGACGATGACGACGAAGACGACAGCGAGGACTGAGCTCTGTGTGCTTAGCTTTCTTTGGTTTGGAAACTGCTAAATTGTCAGCCAAAGTCTAGGCAGAAAGCCAGCAGAGAAAAAAGCTTTAAACATGAATTAGACAAAGCCACAATGTGCAAGGATCTCCTTTAATGCCGTGATGGGCACAGGTAGGACTTGCAGCTTGCAGCTGAGACTCTTAGCTTTGCTCACACCTAACTGGATGCAACCAGGCCAATTCATTTCTATTATTCTTAATCAAACACTTCATTTAAAATTGAAGATTGGAGGGAAAAGGACAGAAGGCATAAATAAAGAGTTCCAGCACCTTAAAAGATTTAGCTCAGAGCTTCCAGATTGTCCTCTGATGAGATGCAGATTCCAGCCTGTGCTTAACAGCTGCTTCCAAGTGCACTGTGAGAAGAACTGGCTGGCTGGAGGCATTTCAGCTGGACAATGCAGAAGCAATTTAAACCATGTCCCTCCTAGACACGAGTCAGGAGAGAGTCTGTTAAGCTCCCACAATGTTCTAAGTAACGAAATGCAATTAACACAGTTCCCAGAATTGTAGGAAGCACCATAGGAAGGTTGGCATTTTTCCTCCCTACAAACATCCTCTATAAATATTCACCCTCCATTTAATGACAGCACTTGCAGGCACCCTTCAGCCCCAAAAAAAAAATCCTTTCTATAAGCTGATACAGTCCTAGGGCTGAGTCATCCACTGCAGCTGCCTGGCACTGAGTTGTCCTGGCACAAATACTAAATTTAACATTCTTTTGCATTTTTAGATGCAGTGAAGTAAAGGATTTCCCTTCCCTGTAATGCTGGCCACAAGTAACTGATGCAGCATGCAGTCCATTTAGTTATCTTTAAGGGCTATGTTCTGCTCCTGATTATACTGGAGTAACACAACTGAAGTGAACACCAGGATCCCAACTGGCAACTGTATAAACAAGAGTGGAATCTGGCCCAGGATGTTTCTGAGTGTATTATAGATTTGACAGAACTTGAGCTCTTCTATCAGTAGCTATTTTTGTTAAAATGAACAGGAAAAAAAAAGAAAAGAAAAAAACCCAATACATTTATTACAAGAGATTTTTGGACTAGTGCTGGACAGCTTTTTAGGATAAGTCTATTTTTGAAATATTTGTAATGGAAATATTTTTTTAAAGCTCTGTGTATTTAAAGTGTTGTCTAGAGTAGCTCTGAGGGCTTAATGAATCCCATAGGCATAAATGACCTAAAGCCTGTATGCTGTTGTAAAAGAATTAGACCTGAGGAAAAAGTAGCACCTCTTTAACTCCTGTAAATGCTGTTAGTTCTTAAAGAACACTCTTTGGTTACAAATATTGCCTTGCTCAGTTGATATGAATGACCTCTTCTAGTCAATTCCAAGTCTCTTGTGCTCATTGCTGAGGCAGACAGGATTGCATGGCACTGGGTGTGCTGTGAAGGGTGACGCTGCCCAGCAGGCAGGGTACAAGCCTAGGAGCCAGCTCCTGGGTGTTCTCCCCATCTAACAGCCATCAGCAAGGAGACCCTCAGCCAAGCTCTGTCTGTGCCTCAGCTTCACTACTAGAAAATGAAGACCATCAGAGCTATCTATCTTTTTCAAGTGCTTTGAGATGTGCAAGGGTTGGGGGGAGCACTGTATCTGGGGCTATGTATAATGATGACTGTGTATGTTAGGCTGAAGCAGATGCTATGCTGTAGGTCTAAACTGATGTCACAGCAATCTGGCTTCACTGACACCAGTGCAGTTGCTCCATTGTCACTGCAATGGAGCTTGCACCACGCTGGGGTCAGTGCTGGGACAAGAGTGTTTCATTCTGTGAGCTCTACAGCTTATCCAACACCACTTAATGCTACTCTTGTTGAGGTTATTCTTTCTGAGAACACACTGGAGCAGAATCAAGTAGGGCAGTGAGAGGATTTTCTGTATCAATGCTGTCTTCTTCTCTCCTGACTCTTTCAAGAACAATTAAATGACTTCACTGTGTAGTGCCATGATTATAAAGAACACAAATATATTTATAATTTCACTGTGGGTTTCATGTTTGTTTGTACATGGCTGTGGAAGAAAGAGAAAACCCATGCCTGAGCCTCTCATCATTTGTAGGGGGGAGGGGGGGTGTGCAGTGTGGTTGGGAATACACAGCATGCTGCCTGGTGCAGTTGATGAAGTAGCTCCCTTTGCAGCAAATAGGGATATGTTATCAACACTTTTATATTTAGAGCTCTGCAAGTTGTTCAGTCGTGGAACAAGAAACTGGGTCACACTTTTTGGTCTGTGAGTTTTAGTAAGGACTCAAAACTTGCAACCAGTTAGCAAAATCATTTGTCCTACCACACTTCTCAGTGAATATTGCAGCAAATACCCTTCCTTTGGTAGCAGTTTGTGGTTTTGCTTCATGATCCTGTAAGGCTGAGTAATTCTGCAGAGGTCACCTCTCAAACTCAACTATTTTGACTGAGTTCTGCTCTTACTTGCAGGTTCATCCTACTCTGGTGTCTCAAAAAGAAGACCTAGACTTGTTTATTGTTCATAGCTTTCTGATCAACATAAAGCCCTGAAAGCACTGATTGCATTTGGAACTTAGCACTCCTCAGAACAGCAAGGAGCAGACCCAGCTGACACCCACATAATCCAGAGCAAGGTGAAGAGAGAGGCTTAGTAAAGCTTTGTTTATGAAGCAGCCATGCTGGATATTCCATCCAGTCAGTGGGTTTGCAGTGTATGTTTTATTCCAGATATTCAATGCTGTTTTGCCCTACTAAGGGAGGTATTGAACTCAGCCTGTTAGTGACATTTGTTCATTACAAGCATCAGCAGTTACCTGTTATTAATACTGATTTTTGCATCATTCTGATTGCTACTAAATGAGACAGAACTTGGACTTGGTTCTCGCTGGGATTTTTTGTGTTTGATGTACATTTCAGAGCAAAATATTTTCCTGTGGGAATGTTGCCAGAGGGCTGGAGAAATTCCCCTATGGGGACAAGCTGAGAGAGTTGGAGTTGCCCAGCCTAGAGAAGAGAAGGCTCCAGGGAGACCTTAGAGCAGCCTTCCAGTGCCTGAAGGGGCTACAGGACAGCTGGGGAGGGACTTTGGACAAGGACTTGCAGTGGTGGGACAAGGGAGAATGAAGTGAAGCTTAAGGAGGGCAGATTCAGACTGGATATTAGCAAGAAATTCTGTACAGTGAGAGTGGTGAGTCACTGGCACAGGTTGCCCAGGGAAGCTGTGGATGCCCCCTCCTTGGAGGTGTTGGTCCAGGCTGGATGAGGCCTTGGGTAACCTGGGCTGGTGGGAGGGGGTTGGAACTGGATGAGCTTTGAGGTCCTTTCCAACTCAAACCACTCTGTGAATCTGTGAGGTAGTGATCAGCATAATGACACCCTGCTAAACTCTGAAAGCATATTTCATCACAAACAGAAATGATCAGCATAATGACACCCTGCTATACTCTGAAAGCATATTTCATCACAAACAGAAGTGATCAGCATAATGACACCCTGCTATACTCTGAAAGCATATTTCATCACAAACAGAAAGGGGGTTGAAAGCTGCATTGCTGCTGCAGCTACTTCCACGTGGAGGTGATCCCATCTCCAACTTTGGGGACGTGGGAAGTGTTCCTGTGGATGCTTCTGTGGGTGGGATCCAGTGAGTGTGCCCTTCTCAGGCTGAGGTAACCCCCATTAAGACTGGTGAAGTTACAGTGGTGCCACGAGCTGAATTTAGCTCCCTGTGCCATACACCACCAGCTCAGGAAGCTCTGCCTGCAGGTGATTAGAAATCTGCAGGAGAAAGTTTGTCCTCATTTACAGTTTTCCTTCTAAAATGGTTTTGCTTTAGTGGTGCTATCTCTGACTGCCAGAAAGCAGCAGACATTTTACCTGCTGCAAGGAGAAGGGAAGATACTATGCATGACCCAAATAAAACGTTGCAGGCTCAAAGAGCCAGGAAGCAGCTGTCACATTGCCTGCAGATATGTCTCCTTGATGAAATGCTGCAGCTTGGTGTGTGTGAGGATCCAAAAAATGTGCAAGAAGGCAAATCTGCATGATGTAATTGAGACAGAGCCTGACTTCTTGGAGGGGTGTGCAATGGTTTCAAAACCTCTGAGCCACAGATACTAAAATAAAGATCACCTGAAGCTGGCTTTTCATCCTCAGCCAGCCAGCATCTTCCTGAGGCAGCTTCAGTCCTGCTGTGATTCTCACTCAGATGTGAACATTAATGGGCTGGTTTTTAGAGCAGCATAGAAATGGACTGGGAAAGTACCTGGAAGGGATGGTTCTGGAAGCTCAGAAGGAGGAGCAGACTGCTTGTCTGCCTCAGATACAGAGTGAACAGCTGGACACTGACAGCTAAAATTATCCTGATGTGCTTACCCCAAATGGTGTCTCAGCTGTGAGGAGAGCCATGTGCCATCCATCACCTGTGCACGAGTGGTAGGGAGAAAGTGTGTGTGTAACAATACTAGAGCTTGCTGTAACTATCCCCCCTCTAGACAGCCCCAGTGGAGCAGCTGAAGCCTGATGGGGATGCTGAGCCTGGGACAGTCCTTCACCCCTAGCCAAGGCCTCTCTGTGCTGCCTTTCGAGCCCACGCGAGCGACTCGGTGCAGGGCCCTGCACTGATCCAGCATGAGCTGCCCCTCTGCTATGTGAGTAACTTCACTGTAGTTTCTAGGGCTGCTAGCTGGCACCTTTTCAAGTGCAGCTCCTACCCTGCAGAACAGAGGAGCAGGATTTCCATAGCTTCTGAGTGGGATTGTTCCTCTGGGAGAACCATGTTTGTGGTGTGACCTGGTTTACCAGCCCCTGGAGGCAGCTGAGGTGCTTCACCATGGAGGTAAGCTGTGATTTGTGGTGGTGAAGGTGATGTTGAAATGCTGCATCCTTGCACACTCTGTCCAAAATGAAAACAGAACTATACATAACATACAGTAGGAAGTTAAATTTCTTGCTGAGTGAGATCTGCCATGGACTGAGTTTCAAACAGCCTGAAACAACATCTAAACCAGAGGCATGCACTGCATGTCCTGTTTGTTAACACTGCAGCAATGCAACCTTGTCAGAGAATGGTGGAAAATAGCTATGGAAGAACCCCAAGTACATCATCTAGTGATAGCTGAAGTTTTGGCATAAAAAGACATGGGTTTCTAATCAGATTTCTCCTCTCATCTTGCCTTCATCTTCCCCATTGTGTCTTGCTCCCTGTACCTTCACATCTTGAGTGTTACCTAGAACTGGTGCAATCTTGGCATGACACAGCAATACAAGTCACCACCAGCAATGACCAAGCAGCAGATAAGGAGAAACAGAGTTTTGTTTATGCTGACCAGTCAGCCAGTTCTGGTTGTGGAGAGTTAGAGGGGAAAAAAAAAAGGTAGTGAATTTTAAGCTGACAGAACAGCAGGAGCTGTTGCACAGCAGAACGCCTGAATTAGGATGTCTCTCCAGTTCTCATGAGCACTTACACCCCAGCCATGAAGGCCTGTGAAATTGTGTAACACTGGGTTAGCAGCACAGAATGTGCATTTCTGGGGGTTGTCAAAACCCCTACGAGTAAACACTTCAGAGCAGGCTTCTACTGTTAACTTTGTGGGAAGTGAAAAGTTTGCAGGGAGGTGAGCAGCAAATGAGAGGAACAGCTTGGGCCAGACTTGTTCAGTAGTGCAAAGTTTGCCTCAAAGCAGCATTGTTCTGATCTGAGATGCTTTTTCTGGTAGCAGTAAGGACTAAAGGCTAACCAGATGACACCCAGATAGGAAGCAGTGTGGTCTGTTTCAAGCAGAAATTGGTGGCAGTTGAGATTCTAAAGTGTGCTGCTCCCTGCCAAAGCACCATTTGCCAATTTAAAAGCTTTAATTTGTATCTGAAATGTGCTATGTCCCTTAGTAGGCTGAGCTTTTAAAAACCTCTTACCAGCTGAGAACTGAGAAAGTCAAAAATGTTCAGCTGGACAATGCTGCCAGCATTGTTTTGGTTGTTTCAGTATGTGAGGTCATTCTCCCAAGCTGACACCACTGGAATAGAGGTGCTTGGACCTTGGCTCATGAACTGCTGTAGCAGCTGCAGAGGAAGCCATGAAGATGATCAGAGGGCTGAAGTACCTTCCTGTGGGTACAGGCTGAAGGAGCTGGAGCTGTTCAGCCTGGAGAATAAAAGGCTCTGGGGAGACCTTGGAGCAGCCTTCCAGTACCTGAAGGGGGCTACAGGGGAGCTGGGGAGGGACTTTTGACAAGGGCTTGTAGTGATAGGATGAGAGTAAATGAATTGAAGCTTGAGGAGGGGAGATTTACACTGGAGATAGGAAGAAATTCTTTACAGTGAGGGTGGGGAGGCACAGGAACAGTGTGTGGGTGTCCCCTCCTTGGAGGTGTTCCAGGCCAGGCTGGATGAGGCCTTGATCAACCTGGTGCAGTGGAAGGTGTCCCTGCCTGGGGCAGGGGGGGTGGAACTGGATGATCTTTAAGGTCTCTTCCAACCCAACCCATTCTGTGATTTTGTGAATTTGTGGCCCCCCTTTTTTTTTTTTTTCCTTGTCTTGTTACTCCTCATGAGCTAAGTACCAGACACAAGTGCTACAGACCAGCTTGGAAAGTGCCTTTAGCTGGACACGAGAGCAAAAGCAGCCTTGAGAACTGAGCAGGAGAGGCAGCATTGTGACCTTTGTGATGCTCAGCCCTGCTCAGTGACCTTCCAAGCCTTGGTGTGATTGTGTGGAGGTTTTGCTCATTAATTAGGGCAAGTGTGGAAAGTCTTTGCAGTAGAAATAGTGTTTGGTCTTTGTGGTGTTTAACAGGGAATGAAATGACTGAACATAGTTGACAAATTTGAGTCTGTTTTTGCCCACCAGCTTTTCTCAAATTGAGAAACTGTTGCTCTCAGGAGTAGATTTGGTTTACAGTCTGCAGTGGGCTGAAGTATTACTCATTGTCCTTCAGATGTGAAATTTGGGTCATGGGAGGAAATTACCAGAGCAAATCCCTTAATGTCATTTGGGTCACTTGGGCAAACCCCTAGAGATGCCCTTACCAGCAATGCCTTGAAGAGGAGGAAAAACACTTCTGTGAGCACCAGCAGATATGAGTAAATCCAGCATTTGATGGGTTTAAAAATACAAAGTGACAGAGGTACTGTAAATACTATCCAAAAGGAAACTGAGGCATGGTGAGGGTGAGGACACTTTCACAGGTGTCCTTAGTTTTCAGTTACTTTGGTTATTTTTAACATGGTGATGTTAAAGCCTCCTGAAAGGAGGTGTGGTGAGGTGGGGGTTGGTCTCTTCTCCCTAGGATCAGGTGACAGAATGAGAAGAAGTGGCCTGAAATTGTGCCAGGGGAGGTTTAGGTTGAAGATTAGGAACAATTTCTTTGCTGCAAGAGGGGTCAGGCATTGGCACAGGCTGCCCAGGGAGGTGCTGGAGGCCCCATCCCTGGAGGAGGTCAAGGAATGTGTGGGCATGGCACTGCGGGACATGGTTTGATGGCCATGGTGGTGCTGGGCTGATGGTTGGGCTCAGTGATCTCAGAGGATTTTTGCAACTGAAACAATTCCATGGTTCTGTACCCTGGCAGAGGATTATGAAGTGTTTGCTGTAAGTTAGCAGTAGTTAGAGGTTTAGAGCTGTAGTGTCCTAACTCACAACCTGAAAGCTCTGCCTTTCAGTGCTGATTCACTGTGCAGACCTTTGCTTGGTTCACAATAATTCAGTTGCCTTCAGATTATAGTTTTTAAAAAGCAAAAACATTTTAAGTTTTAAAAACAACCAAAAAAATTCCCAACTAAACAACCAGAAACCTCTAGTTTGACATTTCAGTGGAACATGGAAATGATCTGCAAGTGGATTGACTGCTTGCTTCTGTGGCAAACCCTAAGGTGAGTATTTAGTGGAGTGTTACATAAATACAATCTGGGAATAGTTTATCATGGAGTAACTTGAGGCTGGAAAGTCTCAGAATCCAGTTGCAAATTACATTTCCAGGAGTGATGTAATGTTGGGAGAGCAAAGTTAGATATATCATCCCCATCTTCAACAAAAATCCTTTAAAACAAAAACTGCAAGGGGAAAAAAAAAGCTGCTGTGGAGATGATTCAGTCTGGAAATGCTTTTTGATAACCCTGCAATGTGGGATTATGAAGGAAAGCAGAAAGTCTCTTAACCAGAGACTTGTGGACATTCCTCTGTGTGGCAGGGAAATGACTACAGATTTAACAGTCTGATTTATTCCTCCAGGGGACAGAAATCATTAGGCTGAGAGGTTCCTGTTGTTGTCAGAGGAAGCACTTTGGGAAGGTTTGGGAGTTCCCTGCCCCCCACACAATTGTAAAATGACCCAGACTAGAACTCAGCTGGGCTGGAAGTTAAGAGATGAAGCTCTCTTTACAGCTCAGCACANAGACTGCCAGCTCGAGAGACTCTCTTATCTTTTTGTAAACATCTCAGCAAGCCTGTGAGTGAAGTAGACATCACCACTGTTTACCTTCACAGCCTAGAGTATAATTTTCTCTATTAAAATATTCCAATTAGCTCAAACCAGCAGACACTTCATGGAGGCTCAGCTCTTCAACATTGGCTTCTAGGGAGCAGATTTTCCACCACTGAGCAGTGTGTGGTTTGTGAGACTAAGCACATCAGAGCTTTTGTTGCTTTCTGTTTAACCTGAAGTATGTTTCCACAGAGATAGTTGTAGTTGGATGTTGACCTCAATTCTGGTTTCTTTATCAAAATGTTTGGGATCCAGTCCTGGCCTGGTAAAGATTGGTAGGACTCCATCAACCTGACCTGTGCACCATGCAGGTTTAGCTAAGGAAGGTACTGCCTGGGCAAGGGAACTCTGCAAGGGTGTGGGTGTAGGGGGGGATTGTTCTCTATATTCTCACACAGAAGGAAAAAAACTCTCTGTGGGCCTTTTAATGTGGGAAAAAAGAAGACTGAGAAGAGATCTTAATAATGTTTATAAATATCTGAAGGGCAAGAAGAAGGGACCAGTGCCTTTTCAGTGGTGTCCTGTGATAGGCCAAGAGGCAATGAATACAATCTGGAACTTGGGAGGTTCCACCTTGACATGAGGGGAAAGCTTCTTTACTGTGAGGGTGCTGGAGCCCTGGAGCAGGCTGCTCAGAGAGGCTGTGCAGTCTCCTTCTCTGGAGTTTCAAGAGCCACCTGGATGGACTCAGTTTCTGGAGGTCTCTTCCAGCCTCCTCCCTTCTGTGGCTTTGTAGTGGCGATTAGGTCTGTCAGGAAGCTGTGGTTGTGCAGCAGGAGGGTGAGTGCAGTTGTGATTTAGGGTTACAGGCAGCATTACTGGGAGATTGCAGACATTCTGTGCACAGAGGGCACACAGCTTTCCCAGACTCTTCCTGCATTCAGTGCTGTTGCTGTCTGCTCTGTGAAAGGAGGATCTGCCCCCTCTCCCCAAAGCTTGCCTGCTGCCTAGTGTAGTAGCTCAGGCAGCCACACAGAAGTTGCCATTCAAAGCAGATTGCCTGGATCCCATAATCACTGTGCAGCTATGTCCTAGTTTGGTGATGGATTTCTAATGAATGTCTTTAACCTCAGCCTAGCCCAGCCATCTGCTCTGTGGAGCAAGCTGGCACTTCAAAGCCATCTTTTGCTTCAAGGTGTCCCCCTGTAGTCTTGGAGCACAAATAGTGAGTCATGCCCTGCCACCAAAGCAAGGCTAACCTAGCTCGGTGTGAATGCCCAGCAGGAGCACCAGGTTGCAGAGAGCCCCTCAGTCAAAACAATAACCACAGCAGTGAGGAAAGCAAAGGCTTGCCAGAGCAGCCACACAGACACAAATCTGCCCTCAGCAGGGGCTGTAAAGGAGGCTGGGGTAGGGAGGAGGTTAGGCAGGCTTGTGAGGGTATGAGCAGAACCTGCTGGGTGGTGCAGTGAGGTAGAGACAGGCAGGCATTCTGCAGTGAGCCTTTGCAATGTGCAGAGAATCAGAAAGGTGTTCCTGTTTTGTTGTACCCCACTTCCTGCAGACCTAACAGCTGTGTCCTACTGACCCTGGGCACCTGAGTGACTTGCAAGGTGTGGGATCTTTAACTGCTGTGGTGTGTGAGGAGAGGTTTTCAAACACACAGGATTCATGGTCTGAGTCAAACAGCAGTGGCAAATGCTTAGTCTGGACTAAGCTATTGGAGAAGTGTCTCTGCCATGCTGCTTTGGGTTTAGATGATCTTTGATTTCCTAGGTAGATGTGGAAAATAGTTTTAAGATATGGGATCATTACTACTACCTCACCTTCACCCCTGCAGCATCACTGGGTGGAGTTTGCATGCAGCAGACAGAGGGTACATATATATACTGTACAGCAGGGCAGTATACTCTGGCACTTTGCATGCCCTCTCACTGGACTCTGTGCACAGAAACTGAGGCTTAGCAGTTTCTCTAGAGCCCATGGTCACAGAGGGAGTCAGCCCCAAAGCTGAGTTTCACCAAAAAATAAGAGCTATCAACTTTGCCTGTTGTTTTACCACTGTGAGTCGTTGAGAGCCTGATCTGAATCAGATGACTACCAAAGGGAGAAATCTCCCCAGCAACCCCTTTCTGCATAGGCTTGTATCAAGCAAAACAGCTCTGGAGGCTTCCAAGGATGTGTGGTCTGGGCATTTCTGTGAGGAGAGTTTGCCATTCAGTTAGCTGCCATTTGCCCATCCTGAAGTCCATCAGTTCAGTTCTGAGATGCAGGAATCAAGACAAGCTCCTCCTGCAAGCCTTGATCACACAGACCTTGAAGCAGCAGGACAGAGACTCTGGCCCACATTTGCAGGCAGCAGGGAAATCCCAGTGCTCATTGCACCTCTTCAGGCTTTCCTTTGTAGTTTCTGATGAACCTCTGGAGCAGGTTGCCCAGGGAGGTGGTTGGGGGCCCATCTCTGGAGATATTCAAGGTGAGGCTCAAAAGGGCTCTGGGCAACCTGATCTAGTTGAGAGTGTCCCTGCTGACTGCAGGGGGTTGGACTGGAAGAACCTTGGCAGTGCCTTCCAGCCCAGCCCATTCTGTGATTCCATGGTTCTCTCCTTGCCTGTTCCACATCTGTATCACTGTAGATTTCTGAGACTTTATTCTTAAACTTTGGTGGCAGCTCTCCCTTTATTTAGCAAGATGACTCAGAAAGGGAAAGTGTCAGTGAGGGCACTCACTTCATTAGTGGAAGTACTTTGGGGCTTACTAAAGTGCTCTCTGCTTGACTACTGTTGGGAAAAATGAACTTTGTCAAGCCTCCAGGATTTTGGTTTGTCTTCTGTTGCAGCCCTGGAAAATTAGGGACATCCAATCTTAAATGGAAAAGTCTAAGGAGCTTTGTCTCATAAAGGAACATGTAAGCCTTGTCTTTTTTCTTCCATGTTCTTGACTAGATTATCCCTGCTGCTGCCACCTTCAGATGAAGTGATTTAAAATGGATGGCATATTAAAGCCTTAAGATAGGGGTTTAAAATAAATTAAATGCTATCAGGACTGTAACAGTAACAGCTGCTGTGTTTGCCAGCTGGACACTAGGCTTAATCACTCAGATCAATCTGCTTTCCACAGAGCTGTGCTTGATTTATCTTCCTTCTGCCCTTACCCCAAAACCCCAGCAGAAACTTATCAGAGGGATCTTTTCCTGTGGTCCCAGAGCTGGCTCTGTTGGAGCCACAGAGGGAGAAACCTCTGTTTCTAAACTGTCAGCACAGCATGCACCATGCAGCTGAGTTGGCCTCACCTGGAAGATGCTTTCTAAAGTCCCCAGAGCAGGAAGGAAGAGCAGCTCAGGTTAAACCTTTGTAGATGCTTTAATTTCCCTTTGTGAAAGATACAGGTGGGAGTGTGCTGGTAGTGCACTGCTGGGTGCAGTGCAGAGCAGGGCATCTGGGTATCTGGGTTTGTAGGTGTTCATGGATCCATAATATGGCTTAGGTTAGAAGGGACCTTAAAGATCATTAAGTTCCAACCCGCCTAGCACAGGCAGGGACACCTCCTGCTAGACCAAGTTGCTTAAGGTCTCATCCAACCTGGCCTTGCACATCTCCAGAGAGAGGGCACTCACAGCCTCCCCAGGCAGCCTCTTCCAGTGTCTCACCACCCTCACTGTGGAGAATTTCTTCCTCATCTCCAGTCTAAATATGCCCTCCTCAAGCCTCAATCCATTCCCTCTCATTGTATCATCACAAACCCTTGCAAAATGTGCCTTCACAGCTTTCTTGTAGCCCCCTTCAGGTGCTGGAAGGCTGCTCTAAGGTCTCTCCAGAGCATTCTCTTCTCCAGACTGGACTGCCCCAACTCTCTCAGCCTGTCCCCATAAGCAAGGTCATTGGCCTGGCTTTGACCTGAGAATGAGCTTTGCCAAGGTGCTTGAGTTTGTGCTGCAGTCTTCAGGACACTGCACCCACACTCTCTGTCTCTTTAGAAATCTTCCCTCCTGGCACACAGGTGTGCCCTGAGCACCCTGAGCCCCATTTCTGAGTTGCTCAAGGCATCCACAGCCTCCTTGGGCAATCCTGTTCTAGCATCTCATCACCCTCACTGTAAAGATGTTGTATTGGAAAGGTACCTCTGAAGGCAGAAGTCCTTCCTGTCTTCTGAGCCTGCTGCTTCCAGTGCTGTCAGAAAGGAGGAACTTCTGGGCTCAGTATGGGATTAAAGATCATCTATGTCACATGAGTACCATGGCTTTGAAAGTAAAGAAGTTGCTGCTGCTGTCTTAGAGGCCATTCACAGTGGTCCCAGGTACCAGGCAGCTCACCTGTAAAACCTCACTGGTGAAATAGTGTTTCCAACTGAGTCACCTCAAAACACCTCACTTGGTTAAGTGAGCCATTAGAAGAAACTATGAAAGATATGGAGGTGCTGGAAGGTGTCCAGAGGAGGGCCACAAGGATGATCAGAGGGCTGGAGCTCCTCTCCTGTGAGGACAGGCTGAGAGTTGGGGCTATTCAGTTTGGAGGAGAGAAGGCTCTGAGGAGACCTTATTGTGGCCTTCCAGTATCTGAAGGGGGCTACAAGAAAGCTGGGGAGGGACTTTTTAGGGTGTCAGGGAGTGACAGGACTGGGGGGAATGGAACAAAGCTGGAAATGAGATTCAGACTGGATGTGAGGAAGAAGTTCTTCAGCACTCATGCTCACAGGTGGTGAGAGCCTGGCAGGGGTTGCCCAGGGAGGTGGTGGAAGCCTCATCCCTGGAGGTGTTTAAGGCCAGGCTGGATGAGGCTGTGGCCAGCCTGATCCAGTGTGAGGTGTCCCTGGGCATGGCAGGAGGGCTGGAGCTGGATGGTCCTTGTGGTCCCTTCCAGCCCTGACAATTCTGTGATTCAGAATTCATTTTTGGTCACAGTGAAGCCCACCAATTGTCTGCTGTCTGCATGAGCTACCAAACCAAGGGGTTGATTATTTATTCAGGTCTGGGTTCTCACTCCCAACAGCACAGCTCACTTAATGAGCAGCCATGGACAAGGCAGTTAACCTTTCTATTGTGCATTTAACCATCTGTAAAATGGATATGATCCTACTTACCTGCCTGAGGCAGCTGTACAGGGGCTTAATTTTTAATCAAGCTCTGTTGAAACACTTTGAGCTCACTCTATAACATTATGATACTATTGGCTTTTACAAGATTTGCATTTCCAAGATGTGTGTGGTGGACAGTATCAATGTTCTAGCAGTGAGAGCAAAAAGGAAAGAAGGTATCCAGGAGCATGGGAGCTGTGCTGGGACAGAGGACAGACTCTGACAGGCTAAGGTTCCTGCTGCCCTGTTAATTATGCATGTGGAGCAACTTGTTAATGCATTTCTAAAGACATGTTGACACAAGCTCAGGCCTCTCTCCTGGCAGGCAGTCTTCTGAATTAATTTAACCCTGGGATCAGAAGGAACTGGACCACATAGTTGAAGGCATTTCTATGCCAACCAAAGCAGGGTTGCACCAACACAAGAGATTTGCTGGGGTGGTGAAAGAGGACAGGAAGTAAAGGTAGCCCTTCCTGGGCAGCCCTTATGAATCATGCCTGGTGCTGCCTCTCAGCCTGGTTGTCCACAGAATATGAGCAGCTACCATTCTTGATGTTACTTCTTTACCCTCTGGGCCCTCCCACAGTGTGAAAGAGAAGGGCAAAACTCAGTTCCACTACTAAAAGTACTGGAGTCACTCAGGAGTTATATAATTGCTCAGACTGAACAGCCAATAGGAACCAATAGTGAGTCAGTCTGTTCAGGTGTAATTAATGTCTGCTACACTATTCAAATCTCACCTAGTTTCTTAAGCAACCTTGGCACTCCGTGTGCTTTGCAGGCACAAACCCCACACCACTGCTGCCATTGCTGTTCCTTTCCACAGCAGTGGAGGTGCACTGCTATGCAAAGTGGCTGCATGTGTAGCTTTGCCAGGATTCCCTCTTTGTGCCACCTCAGAACCTCACACCACACTTCTGTGCTTCACAAAAGAGTGGAGAGCAGTACAGCTTGGAACTTCCATGGTAACAGGATGAGGTAATTAACTAATGTGAGATGATACATAAAAATATTAACAGTTTATTAATATTAAATATATTCACAACTCGCATCACCCCCAGCACCATTTAACAATAATATTAACAGGCTCTTTGCAACATTATGGAAACTATGTCCAGGCTATAACAGGATCTGGAGAGAACTATTAACTATAAACATGAATTGAACTCGATATGAACTGGCAGAGAAGCTTTGTGGCCAGCACGCCGCTTGCTCACTAGATGGACACAAGGAGCTACTTTCTGCTTAGGGCAGAAGGCAATTAATAATTCCAAGAGGCTTTTGGCATTTACCCACAGAATTATATCTGACAGTACCCAAGGCAGGGTTGCTGTCGGTAGCCGTCAGAGGCTTTAGAGTCTCCCCAAGCTTCTGGGGAAAGGAGGCAGACGATCTCTGCCCTGTTCCTGGCTCTCTGGATGATTTGTGTTCTCTGCAGGGCTTCCCCCTGGGCAGAAGGCTTCCAGGTGCAGGCAGATGTCTTGCGGTGTCACGCCGGCTGTGCAGGCCAAATGCGTGGAGGGATCAGAGGCAGCAGGCACAGACACACCTTGGAATGGCAAAGGCCTCTGTGCTCCCTGCTCATCTCCTTTGATCCAATACAGCCTGAGACCAATGGGCCTTTGGACACAGGATAGCCAATCCAATGGCAGTTAGCCAAGATTTGCCCACATTGGGTGAAGCCATAGGCTTGCTTTACTCTTCTTTGGGCAGAACACAGCCTTGCACAAGGCAACCCTGTGCACCTTGTTTACAGCAGAGTCTGGGCAGGCCACAGACCCCAGACTCAGTGGCTCCAGGCCCTTTGTCCCTTTTCCTGCAGTTGCTCTCCCCAAAACAGCAGGAGGGAGAGCAGAAAAACATGGCTGGGCAAGTCAGGAGAGGTACAAGCCCAATTTGGCCTGCCCAGGCCTACCACGACACATGGACAGCTGAATTGTGGCAGTTCCTTGAGTGTGCAGAGAAATAAGGTCAGGAAGAGCACACCTCAATGTGAAGCCATTGCAGGCAGTGCAGTCATGAGCTCAGGAGTTTTATTGTCTCTTTTTCAGAGTCACTTAGAAAATCAGGCATTGCAAATAAAAACCTAGAGTGGGCTAAATTAAAACAAACTTAAATTAAACAAAAAGCATTACTGGAAGAGTGTCACAACCATGACATTAGAAATACATTAGTCTGATTGTTCTAAATTGCTGAGTCATTCTCAGGGAAGTTGTGTCCCCTCCCCCCCAGGGCAGCTAAGTATCACTGTGGGTGTCTCAGGTAATTTGTTAAATCGACTCTTAAAACACCCAAAGGACTTCAGCAAAGCCCTTCTGAAGTGACTGCTGATTCTGAGTGTGCAACTTGAGAAATCCCAAGGAACCTGCCTGTGAGCAGCTGAGCAGCTGCTGCCTGGAAAAGGCTCAGAGCTGGAGCTCTCCAAATAACTTCAGCATTGCCTCCTCACCTGCAGAGCAGATTGCTGTGCGAGTTCTGGAAGGGAAAGGAGTTTGGAAAGGACTTTACAACTCTAACCTGAGACACTACAACCATTACCTGTGTTATGGCTTTGCATTTCGTTCTCCTGGTGAGTTCTGGTTCCTCCTCCCATGCTGTCCAGAAATATCCTGAGCAGCTCTGAAGGTTAAAGCTTTAGCCACCAAGATATGTCCTCTTCAGGCATGCTGCACCTAATCCATAGGCCAGACCACCCTGCAGCATTAAGCCTGCAGTTTGTGCTTGCTGCCAGAATTTATGGCACTGACCAGACTAATATTTTTTAGGCTTCTGGGTAATCTGTAAGAGCAATCACATCAGTGAGCCTTGTCAGTGCAAACCTCCACTCCAGAGTCTATCCTAAGCTACAGGATGGTTCTTTTTCCCCTGATTCATTGACACAACCACAGAAATGACCACAGGTGTGACTATATAGGAGAGAAGGAGTGCTTCAGCTGCTCAGGTGCAGAGGAGAGCTCCTTTTAAAGAACCTTCTCTAGATAAAGCTGTGTTTGTGAATTCCAAACTGGGGCTTTTGACAGGAGAAACTCAGGAAACTCCTCCCAAAAATATCTGCAAAAAAAGCAGAAAAGGAGAAAACTGGGAACATGTTTTTAAAACCTGGACATCTAAAGCTCTGCTAAGGACCTGTGTGTGTTGGGAATTAGCATGAAAGACAACAGGAACAGGTTCATCAGATCTGAGGTGCACTGGGGGAAAAAAAACAACTCTCTTACCCACTCAATGTTGCTGATTTTAAGCAGGTGCACAGGCCACAGACAGGAGCCCTGCAGCTTCCTCCTCCAGCTGGAGGCTATACTTGGCTTTAAAGAGTTAATGTTCTCTGATTCCTGATTTGCTTGTTTGTTGGTTTTTTTCTCTTTCTCTCTCTACTACTGGCTCAGAGCACTGGCTCTGGTTTGAAGGGCACAGCATGCTGAGTGATGTTCACATGACACCAGTGACAGCAGCCTGATAAGCCTATTTCTGACAGTGTGGTAAATTACTATTATGAAATCCCAGTACATTTGATTGCAGAGTGACTTTCAGAAGGGATCACACACAGCAAGGTTACGAAAGGCTCAGTGTTTTCTGCAGTGATGCTGACTTACTAGGAAGGAATATGAAGAACTCCCTAATAAAAAAAAAGCTTGGGAGATTCCCAATTCGTGGACATTTGGCTGAGTGTACCCAGCCAAGTGTTACATTTCTCTAAGATGAGAGGAGAAAAAAATATCAGCAAAAATTCTTGAGCTTTTTTGCCCTCTTTGTTGACTCAATGAAATGTGTTTGGTAGAGACTGACTCAAGGATTCGTGGGCCTGAGGCTGTCCTTGCTCTCTGACATTGCTGTCAGAGGTTACAGGTGGGTAACTGTAGGAGGTTACAGGTCTCCTGTCTCTCCAGCACTGGCTCCCCACTGCAGCCAAAGGTCAGGATCTCCTGTGTCTACAGTGCCTGAGTTAACAGGAGAACAAAATCACATTAAAAATTCTGACCAGAGGGAAAGTAGGCAATGCATGGGCCAGAAAAGTATGGAAGCTGCTAGTGAAGGAAGCACATCTGCAAACCACAGGAGAGCAGTGACCCACCTGCTAAATTACTGTCACTATCCTAGGGTCTGTTATGATATGGTGATGAATTGTCCCTGCCTCAAACACCTTCCTGTAAAACTTATTTGTGGACTAAGACAACCAACAAAATAAAAACAGGGCAGGCACTAAATGGTTCAGGATTGTTAGCACAGCAGTGGGCAGCAAAGTATTCCCATGGTGAAATTGAGTTTGGGTTCAGTTATGGGAGTTGTTTAGGCAAGGAGAAAAGGCTGAGGGGAGACCTTCTGGTGCTCTACAACTCCCTGAAAAGAGCTTGGAGCCAGCTGGGGATTGGTCTCTTCTCTGAAGTAATAGATAGTGATAGAAAAAGAGGAGATGGCCTCAAGTTGCACCAGGAAAGGTTTAGGTTGGATATTAGGAAAAGTTTATGTCCTGCAGGAGTGGTCAGGCACTGGCACAGGCTGCCCTGGGAAGTGGTGGAGTCCCCATCCCTGGGGCTGTTCACTAAACCTGTGGCCATGGCACTTCAGGACTTAGTGGGCATGGTGGTGTTGGGTTGATAGTTGGACTCAGTGATCTTGGAGGTCTTTTCCAACCCAATGAGTTTGTGATTACTGTGATTATTATTATGATGATTATCTCACTCTTTTGTCTAGACTTTGTTGATAAAGTTTTGAGTTGTAACAACTCAGGTAAATTTCTACTTGGTTTTCTTGCTTTCATTAGTTACAATAAGAGCAAACTGTGATTATTGTCTTCTTAAGCAATGTTCTTGCTGCTTAGCTTGGAGCATAAGAGTACTGGGAAGCCTGAGCATCCCTGTTAAGTTTCAGTTCAAGCACATTCTGCCCCCCAAAACCACAGAAATATTGGTCCCTGCTGTTTTAGCAGTGTTTGAAGCACTTCATTATGCTTCAAGGTTATACTGAAGCTGCTTCCTTAGCCTTGTCTGCCTTTGCTCAGGCAAATGTATTTGCCTGGTGAGTAACATCAGGAGTGTGACAAAATCAGATCTCTTTTACTCTCTCTCCCCTAGCTGAGGAGCTACCTAAACCTTGGATCTTTGTAAGTATGGATACAAAATAGAACCCCTGAAGTTTAGGTAGAAGCCTAATGTTTGTGTTAGTGGTTTTGAACAGCAAGGAAGGAAATTTTGTCTCCAAAAGCACCCAAACACAGCTAATTTTCCACTTCTTAGCATGTGTGTCTGCTGGCTGGACTGGAATTACTCCAGTCTGCTTTGATTATTTTCCCCAGCTAAATGAGGGAATTGATCCCTTAGCTTAAGTGCAGGCTTGGAAGGTTTTTGTGATGAATGCATTTAGCTGGTGCTGGAGTATAGCTTCCCTCTGCAGGTGACCACAACCTGTCAGAGGTGTACTTGGTGACAGCTTTTCGGGCTGACCAACCAAATGTCCTCCAGCAGCAGCTGTCTTCTTCAAAGGTTATTGTTTTAAACTGGTGTTCTTGAAATCTGTTTCCCTGTGGCATGTTGTACCATGGTGAGACCAAGTGTCCAAATAACCTCTTCAGGAGTGTGGTTGGCACTTTGCTGTAAGGCCTGAAGTGCTCTGAAATCAAATCCACTATGGCAAAAACTTTGGTGCAAGTGAATGGATATTTATCACCTTTCCCTGTCTGATAAGTGGGAAGAAATGGCAAATTGTGGCTCCTTCTGTATGCCTAACAGATATTTGGATAAAAGAGACTTTCACCTCCACCTCCAGGGGGGTCAGAATGGCACATTAAAGTTTTTGGAGCAGAGCAATGCTGAAGCTGCTAATGCTGTACACAGACTGGAAGGGTGATGAGCGCTGTTAGTATCTGCAGTGAGCTAAGACACAGCACTGCTGTGACTGCTGTGCTAACCAGCTTAGGTGCAAAGGAACTGTCTCAGGGGAGCTGCACAGCCTGTGGCACAAGCTGCAAAACCACCCAAAGGGTTGAGCTCAGCTGCCCCAAGGGCTGGGGCTCGCTGCGCGCCTGGCACTGAACACGCAGCAGGGCCTCGTTTGCAGACCCACCCACGTCTGCCAGCATGGCCTTCCTTGGGCAACTGACACAGGTGAGTTGCAGCATCCTGTGATGAGTTCTGGAAGGCCCCAGTGTTCTGGGGAGGGGGTGCAGGGTGGGTCCAGCTTTCAGGATGTGACTCTACCCCTGAAACAAGAGAACAAGACGTTTGGTGGGACTGTGTCACTGCCACAGTCTGGCAAGAACAGCTCTTGAGGTTAAGACTCTAAGTGGACAGTGCTTTATAAAGAAAAAAGTGGAGCCTTCTTGTCTGGAGACATTCAAAACGCACCTGGAAGCCTTCCTGGGTGGCAGAGAGTTGGACTCAAGGATCTTTCAAGCTCCCTTTCAACCCCCAACATTCTGTGGTTCTGTGATTCCGTGAACGGAAAAGAATGGCCCCAAAAACCTGGAAGTGGAGAAGTGGATACAAGAAAAGGGGGAATTTTTGTGAATCACCACATGTTAGAAGTAGAATTGTTTATAATGCCAAGAGCTGCAGTTTGAAGTATTAACAGCCTGCCCATAAATATTTTACAGACAGTTGGAAAGCTTTCCACTGTTTTCACTTTGCTTTGGACCACATTGTAGGTGATGCTGTAGAATTCCTGATTTCTCCCTGCAAATAGAGTCTGGATCCTTGCTGTGTCATATACCTTCCAATGCCATTTCCAGCAGAGTGTGAGGACTGTGATGATGAATGAAGTTTCACAGAAATTCTTGCTTAGGTGTTTCCCCTTAGTCCTAGAGTGGCTGATAGTAGAGTAAATCTCCATGTCAATATTTAGTTTATGGAGGCAATTTGTTGTACTCCTGAGATGGGAATTCCATCATACACGTGAAAATAAGGCAGTAATTAGTGCTTCAGGATTCTAAAGGCAAGGAAAACACCTGGCAATAGTGAGTCTCTTTAAAAGAGACCTTTAGAAGGTCTGGAAGTTTGCTGTGACTGAGGATTTTCTAAGGAAGGAGAAATGTTATTGTAACTATGAGGCTGGCAAAGTCTACCATTTTGAATCCCCAGCAGGAACTGCTGTAAAAGCCATGATTTAAAAGCTGCTGCTCCTGTCTGCAGCTAAATAGGCCTTTCTCCTCTAACAGATCTGAATACAATCAGAGCACTCTGGACAGAATCAGAGCCTGCCTCTGTGCTGCTGCCTTAGCCGGAGGCAGCAGCAGACGACTCTGATCTCAGAGACTGTGGAACCAGCACCACAAGCCAAAGCTGCATCCACCTTAGCAAAGCAGCCTGGTAACAAGCTGCTCAGGGCCTGGTGCCAGCGTGCAGGTTTGTAAAAGGCCATCTGAAACCTCACAGGCATCTTTGGCATTTCCCACTAAGGGGGGCTGGTACCGGGGGTTCGAGAGTGCTCTCCTGGTGTTCACATGGAAACTTTTCACACCTTAGGTCTGGCACCACTTCACTGGAAGATGCTATTTTCATTTTCCTCTTTAGCAGCTCTGGGGGAAGAAAGGAAAAAGAAAAAAATTTAGCACATTTTTCATCTAATATTAATTGGAGCATATTTTCCCCTGTAGCAGTTTGCTGATTGTGAGATTTCAATGCTGCTGACTGAGGTGGCTTTGTAAATAGTCCCTATAAATAGGAAAGAAGAAGTGGTAGCTGTGAAATGACCAGCTAGGGGAGACTCATTAATCAGGGAAGCAGGTACAGACCAACAGCCCTGCCTGCCACTGATCATGCAAACACAGGCTGACAAGGCTGTCAGAACAATCGAGCAGAGCAGCTTGGCCTCTGCTAAGGTTTTATGGGGAGAGAGTTTAGTCAAGTGTTTAAAATGTGGAAATAAGGAACCAAATGCCTGTGTTGTGTCTCCAGCTCTCCTGCTGACTACCTGCAGGCAAATCACTTTGCCTCCTTGTAGCTTGGCCACTGACAAAGGGCTCAGTTTCCCTGGAAAACTCTGGGAGAGACATTTCTTGGATGGAGCAATTCAAAAATGTTGTCCTGGAGTGTGAAAGGTGACAGTGGCCAACATGGAAGTCACAGGGAGCTGTGTGACAGCACAAAGTAGTCATGTTAAAACACAGCAGCTCCTTTGGGGCTGGCTTGCATGGAGGTTTTTCTTCTCCCACATGCCCTGCAGTGAGGCTAGGAATGAAACAGTTCATGGAGGAGACTGAAGCTTCTTGCTACCTTCCCTGTCAGCCATCTGCCATTTAACCTCTGCCAGGGTCTGTTTTTTGTCTTGACACAGTTTACTTTTGACCCTGCTCCAGCCTTGTTTCTACTGTAGTAGAACTGCAGAACAGTAATGATTAGCATCCTTCAGCTCCAGGGGTTTCAGGACATTTGGAAAGCTGTGTCCTTTGAGCAGAGCTATGGCACTGCTTTAAGGAACATGGGAGACCTCACCTGGAGTACTGTATCCAGCTCTGGGACTCTCAACACAAGAAGGACATGAACCTGATGGAGGAAGTCCAGAGAAGGCCAGGGCTGGAGCACCTCTGCTACAAGGACAGGCTGAGGGAGTTGGGGCTGTTCAGCCTGCAGAGAGAAGGCTCTGGGCAGTGGCCTTCAGTACCTGAGGGGGGCTACAGGAAGGGACTATTGACAAGGGCTTGCAATGCCAGGACAAGGGGCAATGGGTTTGAACTGGCAGAGGGGAGACTGAAACTGGATGCTAGGAGGAAGTTCATTACAGTGAGGGTGGTGAGACACTGGCACAGGTTGCCCAGGGCGGTTGTGGCTGCTCCCTTCCTGGAGGTGTTCAAGGCCAGGTTGGATGAGTGACCTGTGCTAGTGGGAGGGGTCCCTGCCCATGCAGGGGGGTTGGAACTGGATGATCTTTGAGGTCCCTTCCAACCTAAACCATTCTATGATTCTCTAAGGCTGGGGAGGGACTGCTTCTGAGGGCATGCAGCATCAGGACAAAGGGCAATGCTTTGAAACTAGAGCAGGGCAGATTTAGATTGGACATTAGGAAGAAGTTCGTACTCTGAGCCTGGCAAAACACTGAAACATTGCCCAGGGAGGAGGTAGAGGCTTCATCACTGGAGACATTCCAGGCCAGGCTTGAGGGGAATCTGAGCCTGATCTAGTCAGGGATGTCCCTGCAGGGAGGTTTGGACTGCATGACCTTTAGAGGTCCTTTCCAAACCTGTGTACTCTCTGTGGAAATCCCTTCCCCAGGAGAAAGAGGAGGTGCTCCTTTCTCTCAAGTCAAGGAGGGGCTCTGAGCCTCTGAGGACTGTGCAGCTCTCGCTGCCAGCAGTCTGTGGTTGCAGTGGCAGCAGGCAGCCAACATCCACGAGGTGTCACAGACCAGAAGCCAAGAACCAGCTCCTCACCAGCGGCTGTTTGATGCCAGAGAACCCAAAGCCCCATGGTGCAGTCTCAGGGAGAGCTAAACCAGAACAAATTCTGCCACCTGCTGCTTTCCTGCACATCTACACTGCCCTTGTCAGCGGGATAGACCAAGCCTTGGTCTGCTCTGACCTGCCGAGGCTTCACTGGGCTTGTGTTTGCAGGGGGGGTTGCTGTACTCGAGCCTGAAAGACTCAGGAGGCTGGATTAAGGCATTTGCTTCCAGTATACCTAAGCACCAGCAGCAAGGAGAAGTGTCCATGCAGTGTGCAGTGCTGAAGAATCTCCACATCTGCTTGACTTGGATTGTGCTCATCTGTATTTTAAAGTCAAGTTACTGCTAACACAAACGATCAGGAGTCTGAGGGAGCCTGGGCTGAGAGAGTGCTGACTTAACTAAAGGCCCTTGCAAAGCTCAGTGCACCCTGCCTGTACAGACCAGTGGAGGTTTTTCTATAGCATTCCTCTAGGCAGCTCAAAGTGAAATTAGAAAGCTGACTCTGGGCAGTTAGCAGCAGCCAGCATGTGCCAAACCATAGCTTCTGCAGGAATTCAAAATGGCTTTCAGAACCTGAGATTTTCCCTTTGTGGGCTGCTAGGCTGAGGCACACAAGCAGCTTAGGCAGTGGCAGCCTCTAAGCCTCTTCTCCATAAGCACTTTTCTCTCTGCTATGAGTGTTCCCCACCTTGAGGTGAAGCAGGAGGACAAGGCCATAAGCTTCCACAGCAGCTGAAGCTGCTCAGGGCTTCTCTAAAGGACATCAGAGTCAGAATGCAGTTGTCTGAAACTCAAGGGAGGCTTTAGCAGCGTTCCTCAGGGATCCTTAGCCACCTCTGGGGCCAGCCACTGTCAAGGACAAGGGCTGCCATCAGGTCAATGCTCTCTTTATATAGAGTGCTAACTAAATTTAGTGTTAAATCTGCTGTGCAATTTTACAGCTTGTAATATTTACCTGACAGGCATCCAGCCCTTCCTGTGCAAATACACTGCCTTAAATTAGACACAAAATATGTCAGGAGGCAGCAGCCTCAATTACTTATTTCCAGCCCTGAAGCAGGTAAGTCCCTATTTATGCAGCCAGTCCTGAGCTCTTTAAAAAGTGAACTGGCTTGGTGAACGTTTTGGGGGGGTTGCTAAATCCTGACAGAGCATTCAAACAGTGCCACATGTGGGAGCTCTCGGGGCCAGGAGCTGTGCTGGTATTACAACCAGTGGGGTTGGTGTCCTTAGGTGTGGTTGTGACTGAAAGAACAAAAGCATGTGACAATAAAGAGCAGCTCCCTAGAAATTCACTTGGACCTGCAGATTTTTTTTTTTTTCTTTCCTTCTTACCAAACATTATTGCCCCAAAACAATGAGTATAGTATTTATATAACAAGTTCCTTATGGGTCAGTGTTGAATAGAGCTTGGGCCCTTCCATACCCTGAGGAACATGGTTTAGTGGTGGACCTGGCAGTGCTGGGTTGGTGGTTTGGACTTGATGATCTCAAAGATCTTTTCCAATCAACATTATTCCAGACACCCTGAGCAAATGTCCTCACCACTGCAACTGCAAAACTGTTTCCTCTGTCAGGACAGAGTTCCTCCCGACATCAAGCATCTTAGGAGCTACCTCACAGGTACATATAGAAAGATACCATTCTGTCCTACAGCAGTGCTTCACTGTCTGGTATCAGGTGATAGGAGGAGAGGAAATGGCCTGAAATTGTGCCAGGGGAGGTTTAGGTTTGATATGAGGAAAAATTTCCTCCCTGCCAGAGTGGTTCTTTACGATGAAAGTGGTGGAACACCACTGATGTGGTTGAGGTGCTGTCCCTGGAGACATTCAAGATCTGACTGTGTGCAGCCTGCTGTAGTTGGAGGTGTCCCTGCTGACTGCAGGGCAGTTGGACAAGATGACCTCTGAGGGTCCCTTCCAACTGATGCAATCTGTGAATCACAGGTGTGCTGCAGATGAAGTAAGTTCAGAGTGTGCAGGCTTGGGGGGGAAACAATGAGTGTCAGTACATGGGTTTAGGGTGGTGCCTTTTAAGAGCTGCTCAGTTCAGCTCAGTTCAACAAACCCTTGTGCTGGTTTGAGCTAATTGGAATATTTTTTAATAGAGAAAATTATACTGTAGGCTGTGAAGGAAAACAGTGGTGATGTCTACTTCACTCAGAGGCTTGCTGAGATGTTTAGGTATAAGAAAACCAAAACAAAGAAGATAAGAGAGTCTCTCGAGCTGGCAGTCTGGGTCACGAGGGACTTGCTGACTTGCTTGCTGCTTGGGTCTTGGGCTAGCAGCTCTGGCTTCTCCTCTCTGCTGAATAACTTCACTAACCACTTCTCTTCTAATCCTCCCCAGCCAATCCTCCTTGCGCGTAAGGCAAACCTTGGGGTAAGGTGTGGGGGTGGGGAGAAGGTGGAAGGGTGGTTGGGAGCCCCTCCTGGGGTCTCTGATTTCTGGGAGGGGAGTTGTGTGTCTGTATTACCTTAAACTTGTATATTTCTGTAA